>SJYA01001198.1:4187438-4314360 GCA_006410615.1 Neotragus moschatus
TGGACATGAGTTTGGGTAAACTCCGGGAGTTCGTGATGGACAGAGAGGCCTGGAGTGCTGCGGTTCATGGGGTTGCAGAGAGTCGGACATGACTGAGCGACTGAACTGAACTGAACTGAACTGAAATATTAGCTATTATCATTTGTAGTAAAATACTTAATACATTTTCAAATACATTTTCTCAAAAATATTTTTAAAAATCCACTAGATAAATAGGTTGAATATTATTTAATGTGAGAATCAAATGAACCTAAATGCTGTTTCCGGTCTTTGAGGCTAGTTCAGTCTTTCCAGCTTTTCCTTAAAAGAAAACGAACTTGGAGAAGGAAATGGCAACCCACTCCAGTGCTCTTGCCTGGAGAATCCCAGGGACAGAGGAGCCTGGTGGGCTGCTGTCTCTGGGGTCGCACAGAGTTGGACACGAGTGAAGCGACTTAGCAGCAGCAGCAGCAGCACGTATGTATATTCTGCATGTTTATTCACATATGGCATTTAAATAAGCATATATAAATACTATATTTAAAAAAATATAGCATTTTCCTGAAGTAAAATACTGCAATATATATTAAAGGCAGTTTTTGTTATATTGTCTATAATTTATTTTTAAAAACATATGAATAGCAAGTGTGATATGTATGTGTAACTTATTTTTAAACCACATCTGTTAACATTTGAAATGACCTAATCAGGAATCCACAGATTAAGAGAAGCTAGCATTTCAAACAGAGAATTATCTAAATCTGCAAGAGATTCTGTTAACTACCATAAATGATTTTAGACAAACATTTTCATTGATTAAATGTGAATTTTTAATATATGTCAATTAAGCACCACCAGTTTTGCATGGCTATGGTAGAAGAACTAGGAGCATCCCTCAGTTTAATCCGTTGGGATTGGTACAGATACATTGACTTTCCTTTAGTCTTGTATCCCAAAACTTAAAGGATGGGCCATTGTGTGATTCAGCCAGACACTTAGATCAGCTCATCCTGATTGCAGAAACCTGTGTTTGTCTCTGAATCTTTCATATGAGGCTCTTGTTGGAGCCTAGTGACCCATGAGGACTTCATCTTGCTTACAGACATGGGTTTGTGTCCCTTTACCATAAATGCTTATACATGTGACAGAATTCATTGTGAAGCTAACTTTGTTTTCCACGTATTCTAGTTGTGAGTTGTAGAAAAGGACACTTTCAGCCCTCACTTGCCTTTGATCATTAGAGCCTACTAAGCAAGAGATATTCAGGGGGAAAAATGTGACCAGTGTTGAGTGACCACTCTTAAAAGATAAACTGAGGCATAGTAAAATTTCTAAAAAGTTTATTTGAACAAAAGTTGATTTGAACTGGGCAGTGCCAAACCAGAAGTCGTTAGGAGTACTCCTTGGACAGGAGCCAGGGTAAAGCCTTACCTAGAGAGTATGCAGAAGCAAAGAAAGGAAATTGCTGATTGACTATAGCTTAAAGATTGAAGGCAAAAGGAGAAGGGGGCGGCAGAGGATGAGACAGTTAGACAGCATCACTAGCTCAAAGGACATGAATTTGAGCAGACTCTGGGGAAATAGTGAAGAACAGAGGAGCCTAGTGTGCTACAGTCCATGGAGTCTCAGAGTCGGACACAACTTAGCAACAGAGCAACAACAGCTAATAACATAAAGCCCTGTCAGCTGTTTGTGATTGGTTGTCCTTAGCATTTTTTAAAATAGAAATTTATTTATTTTAATTGGAGGCTAATTACTTTACAGTATTGTGTTGGTTTTGCCATACATCAGCATGAATCCACCACGGGTGTACACTTTTAATTTCATAACCTTGAGGCATTCACAGGCTGAGATTTTGTTTTGCTTACATAGGCCACCCAGGCATTAGCACAACTTCAATCTGATGGCTTGTTTCATTAATTTAACACCACATAAGTTTATTTCAGTTCACACATATCTCTTAGTTCCATTGCAGCTTTTAAAGTTGAAGGTCAAAATCTTAGGCATTTTAGTATTTGTTTTTCAATGCTTGACATCATATTCTTACTCAAAAGAGGCCATTCTCCATCTCTCTTCCAGTTCATTAGGAGTTTGAAATAGAACATGGCAGGAATGTTTGCGTGCATGGGTGCTAAGTTGCTTCAGTCATGTAGGACTCTTTGTGACCCTATGGACTGTAGCCTGCCTGGCTTCTCTGTCCATGGGATTCTCCAGGCAAGAATACTGGAGTGGATTGCCATGCCATCCTCCTGGGGATCTTCCTGATCCAGGGATTGAACCCGTGTCTTTTATGTTTCTGGCATTGACAGATGTGTTCTTTCCACTGGTGCCATCTGGGAAGCCTCAGGAATGTTTACGAGTTGGCAAGCTTTACAAATTCCCTCACCATCCTCACCAAGAGTTGTTTACTAAGCATGTAGCTGCCCTTTCATGGCATGATGTTCATTCTGATAGGTATGTATTTGTGATTCACTGGCTTTAAAAAAAGATATAGTACTCATGTAGTAGAAGAAAACGGAAACAGTGACAGATTTTCTTTTCTTGAACTCCAAAATCATTGTGGATGGTGACTGCAGCCATGAAATAAAAAAAATACTTTCTTCTTGGAAGAAAAGCTGTGACAAACCTAGACAGCGTATTATAAAGCAGAGACATCACTTTACCAAAAAAGGTCCAAAAAGGACCGTATGGTCAAAGCTATGGTTTTTCTAGTAGTCATGTATGGATGTGAGAGTTGGATGATAAAGAAGGCTGGGTGCTGAAGAATTGAGGCTTTTGAACTGTGGTGTTGGAGAAGACTCTTGAGAGTTCCTTGGACAGCAAGGAGATCAAACCAGTTAATCCTAAAGGAAATCAACTGTAAATATTCATTAGAAAGACTGATGCTGAAGCTGAAGCTCCAATATTTTGGCTACGTGATGTGAAGAGCCAACTCCCTGGAAAAGATCTTGATGCTGGCAGAGATTGAGGGCAGGAACAGAAGAGGGTAACAGAGCATGAGATGTTTGGATGATATTTCCAGGGGCTTCCCTGGTGGCTTAGATGATAAAGAATCCATCTGCAATGTGAGAGACCCGAATTCCATCTCTGGGTGAGGAAGATCACTGGAAAAGGAAATGGCAACCCACTCCAGTATTGTTGCCTAGAGAATCCAATGGACAGAGAAATTTGGAGGGCAGTTGGACATGACTGAGCAACTAACATTTTCACTTTCACTTTTCACCTACTCAATGGACATGAATTTGAGCAAACTCCTAAAGACAGTGAAGGACCAAGAAGCCTGATGTGTGGCAGTCCATGGTGTCACAAAGACTCGCACAGGACTGAGTGACTGAACAACAAGTAGAAGAAAAAGTCAGCAAATACTTAAGAAACTCATAAATATCTGACTTTTTTTCTGGGCCACCATAGCATTGTTGGAAGAAAATGTGGAATACAGTCAGCTGGAAGCACAGAATTGGTAGGGGCCTTTGGCAGAAGAGGTTGGTTGAGAAAGTATTCAGAGATATAACCCAGATAAAACCAAGACAGGTGATGGAGCTGAACAAAAACAATCTTGCTGGAGTCCAGCCCCGGTGGATCCAGGGAATTTGAAGGGTGGATGGAGTTGGCAAGGAAAAACTTATTTAGAAATACAAAGAGAGACTAGGAAGAAATAGTATAGTAGGAAAATTAATGGAGAAAAGAGGCTGAATAACTTGGTTTATGCAGAAAATCAATAAAACCTCGAGACAAGAGGTTTGCACCATCTAAGTAGGCCACCGGCTCCCGCTTGAATAGTGGAGGGAGTCCTGCCTCGGGCTCCCTTTCACGTGGGTCTTAGAAGCCAGGGCAAGTAAGTAGACGTGGTGAGCCTCCACGCTCCAGATGGGAATTCAGCCAGAAAAGAAGAGGGAGGGAGAGGAAGAAAGAGAGAGAGAGAGAGTCGACACGGGGAAACCAATCTTTCCAGTGACTGGCCCCTCTTTTATTGTCCAGAAAAGCTTTTTATACTTTTGGTTGTACATAGAGATCAATGGATAATACAAAATTATGCAGCATCAGCAGCCCTGACTCTTATCGAAACCAGGCTTTCTCTCTGCATACCTAGCTGTATACACAAGTCTTAGGTGATTTACAACATCTTCTGCCAGAAGGCCAATTAACATTTTACGGCCCTTTTCTGATAAGGGTCTGTCAAACAGAAAACTTATTTGCCTTAATAGTGTTGCTCTTCCCAAAGTCTGGTGTCACTCTCAGAAAGCACTAAATAAAGTTACATTCTTACATAGAAAGGACACAACAATTTATAGGAAAGAAAGAGGAGTACAGTGATTTATAACAAAGAGAAAGTTCATTAACTCAAAAGTCTAGTGTTGCTAACATCAGAACTATTATATTCCTTTTTCTATATCTCCATATTAATCACATTGATTAATATCCTTCAGGTGCCTAAAAGATAAAGAATATGGAGGCCTGGCAGCAAACATTAACCCAACAATGAAACCCTTCACCAAACTAATTCTTAGCTCTAAAAGGCTCTATATCTTTAAGATGTTTTAAGCTTTGTGCCTCTTGCGGTTGGGGGCGCTGTAAAAAATCACAAGTTGTAAAAGTCTCCAACTGTCAGGCAAGTTAGAGAGCCATCAGAGGGATTTGAGCTGAGACACTTCTTTCATATACAGGAGACCAGTTGGAGCTCTAAGTTAACTTTTTCCAGAGAAAGGTGGTCGGGGATAGCCCCCTGTAATGTCAGAAGAGTGTAGTATAGCAGACAGTAAACAGACAGATTTTGGTTTTGGAGTAGATGCTCAGGCAGAGGACCCCTTGAGACCTGACTCACCTTGCCCAGTTAGGTCTCTCCGCATGACCTTGTCATGGGTGGGATCTCCTGTGCTGGCTCCCAGCACAATCTAAGGTTCATGTATTAATTTCCACAATCATCTCTTAATTTTCTGTTGATAATAAATACTGGTAGCATATTTCTTAATATTTATGTAAATGTTTTTTAATATAAAATTTTATTTTGAGATATTTGTAGATTTAGTTGTAGTTGTAAGAAATAATAGAGATCCCATGTATCCTTTAGCCATTCCCCCCTCAATGGTAACATTCTACAGAACTATAACACACTGTGGCCTTGATATTGACATTGATGCAGTCAAGGCAGACATTTTCCTCACTACAAAGATCTCTTCTGGTATATGCCCTCATATAGCCATAGTCACTCTCACTCACCACCACTCCTTCCTTATAACCCTTGGCAACTGCAAATGTGTTCTTCATTTCTATAATTTTGTCATTTCAGGAATGTTACATTAAATGGAGTGGTACAATATATAACCTGGGTTGGCTTTTTTTTTTTTTTTTCCACTCAGCATAATTTTCTGGAGCTTCACTGAAGTCATTATGTGTATCAAAAGTTCATTCCTTTTTATTGCTTGGTAGTTATTCCTCGTATGGATTGTACCACAGTTTGTTTAATCATTCACCCATTGAAAGATATCTGAATTGTTTTGGCTATTATGAATAAGGCTATTATAGACATAGGTGTACAGATTTTTTTTTTTTTTTGTGAATGTGATTTTTTTATTTTTCTGGGATATATGCCCAGAAGTGCAATTGCTGGGTTATATGATAATCACATTTCAGTTTTTTAAGAATATGCTAAACTTCTTAGAGTGTCTATATCAACAGCAAAATATGAGTGATCCAGAGTCTCTGCATCCTTGCCAGCTTGTGGGGTTGCTACTGGTTTTTGTCTTAGCATTCTTGCAACTGTAGAGTGATATCTCCTTGTGGTTTCAAGGCATTCCTACTGGCTATTGATGCTGTACTTACTTGCCACCTATGTATCTTCTTTGTTGACATGTCTCTTCATGTCTTTTGCCCATGCTCTAGTTGCAATTTTTTTTTTTTTTTTTTGCTGTTGTGTTTAACTGTTCTTTATGTATCTTGGAGACTAGTCCTTTGTGTGGTTTGTAAGTGTTTTCTTATGGACTACAACTTGTCTTTTCACATTTATCACATGATCTTTTATAGAACAAAGGTTTTTAACTTTGACAAATTCCAATTTATCATTTTTTCCTTTTGGTGTTGTCTAAGAACATTCTGAGAGTCCCTTGGACTGCAGGGAGATCCAACCAGTCCATTCTAAAGGAGATCAGCCCTGGGTGTTCATTGGAAGGACTGATGCTAAGGCTGAAACTCCAATACTTTGGCCAGCTCATGTGAAGAGTTGACTCATTGGAAAAAACTCTGATGCTGTGAGGGATTAGGGACAGGAGGAGAAGGGGACGACAGAGGATGAGACGGCTGGATGGCATCACCGACTCGATGGACATGAGTTTGAGTGAACTCCAGGAGTTGGTGATGGACAGGGAGGCCTGGTGTGTGACGATTCATGGGGTCACAAAGAGTAGAACATGACTGAGTGACTGAACTGAACTGAACTGAAGAACATTCAGCCTAAACCTTGATTTTCAAGATTTTCTTTTTTTTTCTTCTAAAAGTTTTGTACTTTTGTGTTTTATATTTTATTTTCTTTATTATTATTATTATTATTTTTTTTTTACTTTACAATACTGTATTGGTTTTGCCATACATTGACATGAATCCGCCACAGGAGTACATGAGTTCCCAACCCTGAAACCCCCCTCCCATCTCCCTCCCCATATCGTCTCTCTGGGTCATCCCAGTGCACCAGCCCCAAGCATCCTGTATCCTGTATCGAACCTGGACTGCCGATTCTTCATTTGTGGTCCATTTTGAGCTGATTTTTGTATAAAGAGTGAGACTTAGTTTGAGTTTCATTTTCTGGCTTATGAATGTTTAATTGTCCAGCATTGTTTATTTAAGAGGTGATTTTTTTTTTTACATTGAATTGCTTTTTCCCTTCTGACAGATATCAGTTGGGTATTATTTATGTGGGCCAATTTTGGCTTCTCTGTGCTCTTCCAATTTCATTAGTTTCTTCTCTACTTTTTTTCATCCTTCTGCTTGCTCAGGGTTTATTTTGCTCTTCTTTACTGAGGTTCTTGAGGTGAGAGCTTAAATTATTGATTTGAGAAATTTCCCCTTTTCTACTGCATTAAGTTCATGCTGTAAATTTTTTTGTCTCAGCACTGTTAGCAGTCTCCCATCGATTGATGCATTTTTGTTTTGTTCAATGTATCTTTAAATTCTTCTTGAACTTTTCTTTTTATTCTATTTATTATTTGAAAGTGAAAGTGTTAGTCACTCAGTTGTGACCCCATGGACTACATGGACTGTAGCCTGTCAGGCTCCTCTGTCCATGGAATTCTCCAGGCAAGAATACCAGAGTGGGTTACCATTTCCTTTTCCAGGGGATCTTCCTGCCCCAGGCATCGAATCTGGGTCTCCTGCATTGCAGGCAGATTCTTTACCTTTGAAATGTGTTATTTAGTTCCTAAGTGTTTGTAGATTTTCTTGTTATCTTTCTTGTTCATTCTAGTTATTTTCCTTTTGGAGAACACACTGAATGTGATTTGAATTATTTTAAATTTTGAGACTTGTTTTATGGCTCATAAGACAGTCTATCGTGATGTATATTTCTCATGCACTTGAAAAAAATGTGTATTATGCTGTTGTTGGGTTAATTGTCCTATAAATGTTGAGATTCTTTTGGTTGATGATGTCAAGTTCTTCTATATTCTTGCCGATTTTCTGTCTGATTGTTTTATCAGTTGTTGAGAGAGAAGTGTTGAAGGCTCTAAGCCTTCAAGATCCAGGGCATCTTCCTGACCCAAGGATAAAACATGGGTCTTCTGCATTTTAGCTCTACCACAGCCATCATAAGTAATTTCCAGCAACAGGTAACAAGTGTTTTGAGGAAAATTGGACTTCATGGTAAAAAAAAAATGGTATATAACTTATCCCCTTTTTGTATATTTATATGGTAGCAACTCTCAAAAGTTGTGTAGTGAACAAGTTCCTGCTTAAACTTGTCTAATCTAGCATTTAATTATATAATTCTCCATATTAATAATTGTTGTTTAATTGCTCAGTCATGTCTGACTCTTTTGCAACCTCATGGACTGTAGTCTACCAGGTTCCTCTGTTCATGGTATTCTCCAGGCAAGAATATTGAAGTGGGTTGCCATTTCATTCTCCAGGGGATTTTCCTGACCCAGGGACTGAACCTGCATTTCCTGCATTGGCAGGTGAATTCTTTACCACTGAGCCACGAGGGAAGCTCTACATAATTAAACAATCCAAATTTATTTAACTATATAATTTCTCTCCAACATATTTCATTTTATTTTACTTTGCCTATCACCAGTTAACAAAATTTAGTCTATTAATACAGATTAAAACTAATTTTAGCTTGGGAAATATAAATTCAAAGTAATTTGTTTCCTATAATATGTGGTATGATATATGATGCACTGATATAATTCATCTTTCTTGGCTTTTTAAAGAGGGAATAAGAAGCTTCATTGTCATCTCCTCTTTAGGACGTTTTCTTAATCTGGATCTTATGGGCCTTTTCAGGTTTCAATGAATGGCATGAGTCGTCCCCAAATTGAGTATGGTATTTTGTATAAGATGTGCACATTTCTGTAGAAAGGGCTCATTGTTTTAATATTCAATCCTCAAAGAGTCATGTGACCCTTGTAAGATTAAGATCAAATGTTCTGTAGGATGCAGTTGTCACCATAATTGTCAGTTGCGGGAAAGTTAGTCTGATGGGAACTGCTGCTTAGCTACTAGAAGTCAAATCTAATATTCAATTTTGAGCATCTGGTTTGCAGCAACAGAGAGTAATACCCCACCCTATCTCTTCCCCTCCGTAGAGTGTAGTTTTTTATTTCTCAAATCAAGGTACTTCATTAAACAGCAATTTATGTTTCTAAAAAGAAATAAAGGTACATTGCAATATATTGGTGAAGGCATTTAGGAAATTTCATTTTTATTTCAATTACCTATAATGCTTAGCACTTATATAAAAGGGCAGAGGAAGTCATATTCTTTATGTTTTTATATTTAATAGCAGATGCAAATTTTAGTTTTCATTGTGGTTTACTTTCCTGATGTGTTTTTCTTTGTCCGTTTATATTAATTCACAAATGGCTATTTAATGTCTGCTATCTGCCACATATTAAATATCTTATTATATATCATGAAATAATAAGAATCATCAGGTGATTTTACAGAATAGCTCTTCATTTGAAGTTTACATTTCTCGGAAGATAATTAGTAAGGTTAATATGCTACACATTGCTAGACATTGAAGAAACTGTATTCCCTCTCTCCCACAAAAAATCAATAGAAATTTAGGGATGCATTTTTTGAAATTTATTGAGCAGCCCAACTTGCTCCTGTTTGTTACTTTAGACGCCCATTTCGATGCTGTTCCTTGGCTCTGTATTACAACCGTTTGCTGTAGTTTAGTCCCTAAGTTGTGTCCAACTCTCTGCGACCCCATGGACTGTAGGATTCTTTTCCACTGAGCCACCAGGGAAGCCCCTGTATTACAGCACTTCCCATTAATAACTGTCCTTTTATTTCTAGTTTGATTCTTGATTCTCCAAAATTTCTGTTTTCATTCTTCCACTATTTGTATCCATCTAATATCATGTTATTAAAAGTATACTTTATATTGAAAACAGGGAGGGACAATTTTTTATCTGTATTCTTTAAAGTGTGATGTGGGCAGAATTTAGGTCACAGGGTATAATTTTAATAATTTAAAAATTCCTCATGGGAATGAGGAATGGCTGGGAGTGTAAAATCAGAAACCCTGACTTCAATAGCATCATATTTTAAAAAGCTGAGTTAATTATTCTAAGAAAATAATGTACAAGTGTAGTAACATGTGAAAAAAATGTTTCCTTGGGAGAAAAATGAACTAATTATGGTAAAAATATTTCAGCAGAAATAACACTGCATTCTTTTAAAGTGAAGTCATAAATAGAGGTAAACTAATATTTCCAGAATTATTGACACTCTATACACAATGTGTGTATTTTTTTTGGCCTTCAACATTTTTTTCCACTAAATCAGATTCATTGCATTTGGCAAGATTTTTCAAAAAGAGCATGAGGTTATTTGTGGGATGTGTATTTGACATGTTCACACAATGTACAGTTCATAGGTCAAAGTTGAAATCACAGCACTATTTTTCTTGACAAGAATTCTCTCTGGCAAATTGCCTAGGAAAATTCTGGTAGATTTGTTTGCATCCCACCCAATATTCAACTAATATTATAAAATCAGTCATCAGCTGGGACTAACTAATTGCTCTAGAGTTACTTATCTGAATAAGATGACTCTCCATTAGACTTGCTGAAACAATTGTTGTTTACTCACTACGTCTTTTCATACTGTTCATGGGGTTCTTGAGGCAAGAATACTGAAAGTGGTTTGCCATTCCTTTCTCCATGCAGGAGGAGAAGGGGACAACAGAGAATGAGATGGTTGGATAGCATCACCAATGAGATGAACATGAGTTTGAGTAGGGTCCGAGAGTTGGGGATGGACAGGGAAGCCTGGTGTGCTGCAGTCCATGGGGTCACAAAGAGTCGGACATCACTGAGTGACTGAACTGACTGAATCACTAAGTCCAATCCAAATTTTTGACCCTATGGACTGTATGTAGCATGCCAGGCTCCTCTACCCATGGGATTTTCCAGGCAAGAATATTGGAGTGGGTTGCCATTTCCTTATCCAGGGGATCTTCCCAACCCAGGGATGCAACCGGCATCTCCTGCACTGGCAGGAAGGTTCTTTACAGTTGAGCCATCTGGGAAGCCCCTGCTGAAACAATAGGACACATTTAATTGAAAGACTTAAGTACTCTTTTACCTAAAAGTTGATTGGAAAAATATATGTTGAATTTGTATCTTTGGTAATATGACAATTATATTATTGGTAACTTGGGAAGATCCGCTGGAGGAGGGCATGGCAGCCCACTCCAGTATTCTTGGCCTGGAGAATACCATGTATGGAGGAACCTGGTGGGCAGTCCATGGAGTCGCAGAGTCAGACATGACTGAAGCGACTGAGCATGAACATGCATATTATTGGGAACTTACATGATATGCAGCTATCTAGTCTTGTATATCTCAGGATAAAATCTTGGTAGGAACTCAGTAGAAATGTTCTGCTCTAAATTCACTTAATGACATGTTCCTGTTGCACTCTGACTATGCCATCAACATTCTTCACTTGTTAATTTATTTCAGTGGCTATAGTGCTGAAATTTTATGTCATTTTGAACTATAAACTCTGCCTCATGGAAAGTATTGTGCCACATTCAGAGAGTTAAGACTCCGATTGGCAATGGTAGCATGAGTCTAAAATTTGATTTTAAGAGGGTGAGCATGTTTCTAAATCCAAGTTTGTGCGCCCAACACACAGTGAAGCCAAACAGACTGAAATGTTGGAATTTGGAACTGAGAGCAGTTTAATATGAGGGCAAAGCAAATTGGACAGGCAACTGATGCTAAAAAACCGCCAAACTACATGACAGTTTTCAGAAAAGAGGTTTAATTTTAAATGCATAATTTGGGGTGAGAACTGCAGGGTATATGACTTTTTTCTGATTGGTTGGTGGTCAGGTAACAGGGCAGTGCTCCAGGGATCTTGTGCTCAGCCTGAAGTTACCATCCTCCACCTAGATGGGGTCCTTATTTCCTGCAGGAGAACTCAGATAGTTAGGTATATCTCTTGAGATGGAGCNGAAAACTCAGCAGTGGCCACAGGACTGGAAAAGGTCAATTTTCATTCCAGTCCCAAGGAAGAGCAATGCTAAAGAATGTTCTAACTATGGTACGATTGCACTCACTTCACATACTGGCAAGGTAATGCACAAAATCCTTCAATCTAGACTTCAGCAGTACATGAACTGAGAAATTCCAGATGTACAAGCTGAATTTAGAAAAGGCAGAAGAACCAGAGATCAAATTGCCAACATTCCTTGGATCATAGAAAAAGCAAAGAAATTCCAGAAAAACATCTGCTTCATTGACTACATTAATGCCTTTGACTGTGTGGATCCATAGTAAACAGTGGAAAATTTTAAAGAGATTGGAGTACCCAGTCACCTTACTGTCTCCTGAGANGAAGAACCAGAGATCAAATTGCCAACATTCCTTGGATCACAGAAAAAGCAAAGAAATTCCAGAAAAACATCTGCTTCATTGACTACATTAATGCCTTTGACTGTGTGGATCCATAGTAAACAGTGGAAAATTTTAAAGAGATTGGAGTACCCAGTCACCTTACTGTCTCCTGAGAGATTTGTATGCAGGTCAAGAAGCAACAGGTAGAACCAGACATGGACCAACAGATTGGTTTTTAACTGGAAAAGGAGTATGTCAAAAAGGACATGTATATTATCACCTTGCTTATTTAACTTAAATGCAGAACACATCATGCAAAATGCCAGCCTGTATGAATCACAAGCTAGCATCAAGATTTGCTGGGAGAAATAACAACAAGCTCAGATATGCAGATGATACCATCCTAATGGCAGAAAGCAAAGAGAAACTACTAAGCCTCTTGATGGGGGTAAAAGAATGAAAAAACTGGCTTAAAACTCAACATTCAAAAAACTAAGATCATGGCATCCAGTCCCATTACTTCATGGAAAGTATAAAGGGAAAAATTGGAAACAGCGACAGATTTTCTTGGGTTCCAAAATCACTGCTGACGGTGACTGCAGCCATGAAATTCAAAGACATTTGCTCCTTGAAAGGAAAGCGATAACAAACCCAGACAGTGTATAAAAGGTGGAGACATCTTTTTGCTGACAAAGGTCCTTATAGTCAAAGGTATGGTTTTTCTAGTTGTCACGTATGGTTAGAAGAGTGGGACCATAAAGAGGACTGAGCACCAAAGAATTTTCTTTCAAATTGTGGTGTTGGAGAAGACTCTTGAGAATCGCCTGGACTTCAGGGAGATAAAACCAGTCAATCCTAAAGGAAATCAACCCTGAATATTCATTGGAGGGACTGATGCTGAAGCTGAAGCTCCAGTACTTTGGCCACCTGATGAGAAGAACAGACTCACTGGAAAAGACCCTGATGCTGGGAAATTTGAGTGTAGGAAGAGAAGGGAGCAACAAAGCATGTTTGGATGGCATCACTGACTCAATGGACATGAGTTTGAACTAACTCTGGGAGACAGCGAAGGACAGGGTAGCCTGGCCGGCTGCACTCCATGGGGTTGCCAAGAGTCGGACTCAACTTAGCAACTGAACAACAACAAGAAGGACTGGAAGAATAGAAAAGAGAAACATCTGTGGAAAAGTGAGAAGAATACTTCAATGAAAGAATTGCTTCAAGTTCTGCTTTTCTCAGTTTCTCAAAACTACAGATGAATTATTTTATTCTTTATATAAAAGCACATATAGCTTTGATGTCTATGAAGAAATAGTTCCCTTATTTGTTATTGATTTTAATTTACTTGAAAACCATTCCAAATTTAAGCAAATAATTACATGTCAGAATTTCATGCTAAATGTGCATTTTGTGTGTGTGTGTGTGTGTGTGTGTTAGTTGCTCAGTCATGTCTGACTCTTTGCAACCCCATGAACCCCACCAGGCTCTTCTGTCCATGGAATTGTCCAGACAGAAATATTTGAGTGGGCAGCAGTTCCCTTTTCTAGGGGATCTTCCTGATCCAGGAATGGAACCTGGGCCTTCTTGATTGTAGGCAGATTCTGTACTATCTGAGCCATTTTTTTTTTTAACTAAAATCTAAGTATAAGATTTGGTATAACATGAATATACTAGTTTGGTATAATATAAAATTTATATGAATAAATACCAATTAATTCATTTGCTCTTAGCATAACCTTCTCAGCATAAATTAAAAAGAGGTATTTTATTTGAAATTTTTAATTTATTTTAAGAAAAAATTAATTTTGGAAAGTTTTATTTTCTGTACAATCATTGGGAATAGTGTTGAAAACTTCTGTCGTATATTTATTATTTGTATAGTATTAATGCTTTATATCTATATTAGATGGGGATAGTGCTTCATGTTGCCAATATTATCAAGTAAGACGCTGCCAATCTCTTTCACATGTCATACATTTTAAAATATGTCTTAGGTGTCCAACACGGCTATGGTCTCATAGCAAGGACTCAAAAATATTTGTTAACTGGTCACTTCATTCATTCTTTCCATGCTGCAATTATTTATCAAATGCTGATTATGTATCAGTTAGAAACAGCAAGAGAATTCCAGAAAAACATCTACTTCTGCTTCATTGACTATGCTACAGCCTTTGTGTGGATCACAACAAACTGTGGATTCTTAAAGAGATGAGAATACCAGACCATCTGACCTGCCTCTTGAGAAACCTATATGAAGGTCAAGAAGCAACAGTTAAAACCGTACATGGAACAATGGACTAGCTCCAAATTGGCAAAGGAGTACGTCAAGGCTGTATATTGTCACCCTGCTTATTTAACTTCTATGCAGAGTACATCATGAGAAACGCTGGGCTGGAAGAAGCACAAGCTGGAATCAAGATTGCAGGGAGAAATATCAATAACCTCAGATATGCAGATGACACCACCCTTATGGCAGAAAGCAAAGAGGAAATAAAGAGCCTCTTGATGGAGGTAAAAGAGGAGAGTGAAAAAGCTGACTTAAAACTCAACATTCAAAAAAATATGTATATATCATGACATCTGCTCCTATCCCTTCATGGCAAATGGATGAGGAAAAAATGAAAACAGGAACAGACTTTATGTTCTTGGTCTCCAAAATTACTGAGGATGTTGACTGCAGCCATGAAATTTAAAAGCAATGTTTTGAAGAAAAGCAATGACAAACCTAGACAGTGTATTAAAAAGCAACTTTGCCAGCAAAGGTCCATATAGTGAAAGCTATGGTTTTTCCAGTAGTCATAGATGGATGTGAGAGTTGGAATACGAAGGATGAGTGCCAAAGAGTTGATGCTTTTTAGCTGTGGTGTTGGAGAAGACTCTCGAGAGTCCCTTGGATGGCAAGGAGATCAAAACTGTCTATCCTAAAGGAAATCAATCCTGAATATTCATTGGAGGGACTAATGCTGAGACTGAAGCGCCAATACTTTGGCCACCTGATGTGAAGAGGCAACTCATTAGAAAAGTCTCTGATGCTGGCAAAGAGTGAAGGCAGGAGAAGGGGATGACAGAGGATGAGATGGTTGGATGGCATCACTGACTCAGTGGACAAGTTTGAGCAAGCTCTGGGTGATGGTGAAAGACAGACCTGGCATGCATGGTGACACAAAGAGTCGGACATAACTGAGTACCTGAACAACAACAACAATTTAATGCAAAAGATGAGCTGTAAATTCACACTTATTTATGCCAAAGAATTGATGCTTTTGAACTGTGGTGTTGGAGAAGACTCTTGAGAGTACCTTGGACTGCAAGGAGATCCAACCAGTCCATTCTGAAGGAGATCGGCCCTGGGATTTCTTTGGAGGGAGTGATCCTAAAGCTGAAACTCCAGTACTTTGGCCACCTCATGTGAAGAGTTGACTCATTGGAAAAGACTTTGATGCTGGGAGGGATTGGGGGCAGGAGGAGAAGGGGACGACCGAGGATGAGATGGCTGGATGGCATCACCAACTCGATGGACGTGAGTCTGAGTGAACTCCAGGAGTTGGTGATGGACAGGGCGGCCTGGCGTGCTGAGATTCATGGGGTCACAAAGTCGGACACGATTAAGCGATTGAACTGAACTGAATTGATGCCACAATTTTTATTTGGATGTTGTACCTTATAAAATATTCTATAAATATCATTAGGTGAGCAGTTGTTCTTAAAATAATGTTCTAGTCAACTTAGTTCTTTTTTAAAAAAAATAGGATATGGTTGGATTTGTGTTTTTATTTTTTAATTAAAAAAGATTTTTTAAAATTTATTTGGCTGTGGATTCTTAACCACTGGGTCACCAGGGTCGTCCTCTTAGTTCTTATTGTTTTAATTCTGTTTCGTAATAGACTAACATGTTAGATCCAAACAATGTCACTTGTTTTAAGGTTGTCACAAAGACTGTTTTTTGCTTCCTGATATCCATGATCCTCTTTTCTGTAATGAAAGGACTCTTGTTTTGTAGCAGGGTGTGTGACCACAGAGTAAGGATGACATTTGCTAAGCTCCTTTGGATGTGATGTATGCAACCTTCAGACTTGCCTTGAAGGGAGGAAGAGTTGTCCCTTGGCTAACTTTTCCCTGTCGTGCTGCTTTGGGAAGTGTTTGTGGTAACGGGTTGTCTTGTATCATGTGGATAAGAGCAGTATCTTAGAGACGACACAGCTACGTGATAGAAAAAGCCCGCGTGCTGTCTAATGCTCAGTTGTGTACGACTGTTTGTGACTCCCTGGACTGTAGCCTGCCAGACTCCTCTGTCCATGGACTTCTCCAGGCCAAATACTAGAGTGGATAGCTGTTCCCTTCTCCATGGGATTTTCCCAACCCAGGAATCAAACCCGGGTCTCCCATATTGCAGGCAGAGTCTTTATCATCTGAGCCACCAGGGAAGCCCAGAAAGAGCCTGGGTGGCCCATAAAATCTGCCATTTCTAGACTGTAGTGTGAAAAGAATAAACTTCTGTTTTCTTTCTGTATTTGAATCTCAGCCATGCATTTCAAACTTACATCCTAACTAAGAAAGAATTTGGTATTACCAGAGAGGGGTGTATAAAAGTGGCATACCCTAGCTCTGTTTTAATATGTTTAACGTTTGGGAAGCAGAACCACAGATATTGGAGATTGAAATGCTGGTTGATCCTTGATAAGCTTTGATATAGTTGTTGCTTTCAGTATTTTAGAAGGCACATGAAATGTTGACAGAGGCCAATACATAACATTTGGGGAAATCATTGCAAAGCTGCAGAGTTTTCATGTGTGTTGGCAGCTGCTTGCTCCTCCAGAAATTTCTATGACAGAGATGAACTCAAGCTAGAGTTAACCAGTCTGTGATCAGAGGTGGAAAGGAATACAGTTTTCTTAAGAAAAGCTCTTTGTGCCAGGTTAGCAAAATAATTTCACTGAGAGTCCTATAATTTGAGGCCTTTGAGGGTTGAAAAAGTCAACTTCTGTATTCCAAACCCAAGCAATTATAACTGGTAGCTTCAAAGCCACTGCCTTAGTAGGAGATAAGCTCAATGCCCTGTCAGATTTGGGAGCCAGACCAGAAGCACAATCAAATTTAAAAAGTATTGCTTTTCCACCTTAACAGAATGGTTTAAATAGCCTGGATATAGCTTCCATCCAGAGAAGGGGTAAGGAAAATACAAGCATCTTCAGGCTTAAAGACTACATTCAGATTAAATCTTTGGCTATAGTTACTTACATATGGAACTAATCCAAAACAAATTGCCTGGAAGCTTGCTATGGTTTTGAGGGAATTGTATGGCTACAGAACAACAACATAGACTGCAAAAGCCTGTAATTGTTCAACCCTTTAGGAAATTCCTCAGCCGCCAAATCTGGACCAGCCAGGAGCAGGCTACAAAAACACTTCAGTCTTCAGGGAGAGCAATCTCGTAAGGCCTACTGGATTCATAGCAAGGGAGGACAAAAGAAAGCTCTTTCTTGGGGATAGAATGATAGGCTGTGGAAGAAAATGGACATTTCTTCCCAGGAAAGCAGAATCAGGGCCTTCCAGTCGAGACTAATGTATTATTGGCTCATGGAATATTTGCAGCTCCTACCTAGTTGGATTTGATCATTGCCATGGCCCAGTGGCTGCTGTAAGTGTACCAATCCCTCTTTGCTCAGTGGGGGCAGCTTAGTTTGCACTATGCACTTTCTTCATAAGCTTTGAGTATTGAGCGTATACTTGTAGATAAACTTGTAGTTTGTAGGGTGCTAAACCATGAAGCTCCACCTCCATGATTAGTTAAGGGAAAGCATTATATGTCATCCAGAGAGGAGAGACTTTTAGCTGGGTGCAGTAACCAGTGGGTAGTAATGGGCTTCCCAACTGGCTCAGTGGTAAAAGGATCTGCCTGCCAATGCAGGAGACACAGGAGATGCAGGATCGATCCCTGGGTGGGGAAGATCCCTTGGAGGAGGAAATGGCAACCCCCTCCAGGGGATGCAAAGAGTTGGATACTACTGAGCAGGCACATTATTACATTAGTATTCCTTTTAGCAACAAGCATCGACATGAGAGATCCATGGAGAACTGCCTCCCAACTGCTTTTGCCAAAGTCATTTGTGACTTTCTAATTTTTGTTCTAATGTGCACTTTTCCTACTTACCTAACTTGAGCTTTTACAGCTTACAGCTCTATTGCCATTTTACCCATTCTGAGTTAATTATACCATTTTCTCAGAGTTTCTTCTTATTCCTTTGACTTAAAAAATTATTTTATTTTTAGTTGCATTGGGTCTTTGTTGCTGCATGTGGTCTTTCTCTAGTTGTGAGTGGGGGCTCCTCTCGAGTTATGGTTCACGGGCTTTTCATTGTGGTGGCTTCCCTTGTTACAGAATAAGGCTTCTAGGGCATTCGAGCTCAGTACTTGTGCTTTTGGGCTCAGCAGTTGCAGCTCCCAGGCTTAGTTGCCCCGTAGCATGTGGCATCTTCCCAGACTAGGGATTGAACCTGTGACCCCTGAATTGACAGGTGGATTCTTAACCACTGGACCACCAGGGAAATCATCCTTTTGCTGCTTTTTTCATTATTTCCTCCATTTATCAAATATGTTTTCAGTACTTCATATACTCTAAGCAGTCCTGTAGACACTGAGAAGTGAACAGTACAGAAAAAGCACCTTTGTTTTCTTAAAGCTAGCAGGGGAAGCTTAAGGTGAAGTCAGATAATAAATGAGATAAATTAAAAGATGTGTAATGTTTTAGATGGGGCAAGTACTAAATGGCAAAATAATGCAAGGTAAAGGAATAGAGAAATAGGAAGATTAGGGTAGGTTACAGTTTGAGAACAAAGATTTTCCTGAGGAAATAGCATTTGAATAACCACCTGAAATAAGTGAGCAAACTTTGAGGTTATTTGGGCCCTATTTGAGGGTTGATGGAAAAGACCTGGGCTTCCTGGGTGGTGCTAATGATAAAGAACCTGCCTGCTAATGGAGGAGACTAAAGGGATGCAGGTTTGATCCCTGGGTTGGGAAGATCCCCCGGAGGAGGGCACAGCAGCCCATTCCAGTCTTTTTGCCTGGAGAATTCCATGGACAGAGGAGCCTGGCAGGTACCAGTCCATGGGGTTGCAAAGCATGACTGAAGCAACTTGGCACGCCTGCATGGAAAATGTCTAGGAAGAGCCAACAGGAAATGCAAGACCTTGAGCCCATGGTGGGCCTCCTGTGTCTGAGGAATAGCAAGAAAGGGCTCTGTTACTTATTCCTTTATTGTCTCTCTTCCAAAGATCATCCTAACTCTTGACAATATAAATTTAATTTTTTTTTTCTTCTACAAATGCATGGTTTTGTGTGTGTGTATTTGTGAGACATGCTTCATCCATTTGTAAGAGTTAAGGTAAAGAGTTCTCCAAAAGGTATCTAGTTTTTCTAAGAAAATTTATTCATTAATCTTTTACTTTCACCACTGATTTTATTTATTATTTTTTTACTTTACAATATTGTATTGGTTTTGCCATACATCTCCACTGATTTTAAATGTTACCTTTGTCATTTAAGAATTAAGATAAATTCTTATATAAAATAGAATATTTGTAAATAAATTCTTATTATTATAGGCCTTTTTTTTAACTTCTGTTCCATTCTTGTTTGTTGATTTTTTAAATTCATTAAGAAACTATTTTAATTATGTGACTTTTTTTTTAGAAATTTCTAGACTGTCCTCCTTATTTTTCCAATTGACATGTATAAGTCTTATGTCCAATTTCAGCATCCTCTAGATATTTTAATTTATGTTGTGCTTAATAGATGATAGATAAATAGATAAATGAACATGGCAACTGTATTATGTTGTCATCCCACCCAAGACTGTGATTTATTAACTTATTTAAATATTCTTTTATACTCCTCAGTACTTAAAGTACAGTAGCATGTCTTTTTGGTTATTGGATTTATAGTTGTGTGCTGTGCTGTGGTAAGCCAGAATACTGGAGTGGATAGCTGTTCCCTTCTCCAGAGCATCTTCCCAACCCATGGATCTTCCCAACCCAAGGTCTTCTGCATTACATACAGATTCTTTACCAGCTGAACTACCAGGGAAGCCCTGGGTCTATTGTTAGGGCTTTTTCTTGTTCAGTTTGTGTTTAAGTGTTAGTAACGTTGAACATAATAGAGAAATATATATCTCTGGACTCAATTTTAGCATTTAATGTACTTTATTGTTAGCCTCAAGTAATTCTTAGAATTCAAGTTGAAATTATGTTATTATTCTAATGAAATTATGACATATCCCACATAGAAAGTTGTCAAACTTTCTAAATGTCAATATTTATAAATGAGAGTTTTGGTGTTCTAGGCTTTGCATACAAAACAGTGATGATAGGGTTACTGATCCTGAGACAGGAACATAGCCTAAGTGATGTAATCTAATCTTCTGTCTCCCCCAACAACTCAGTGAAAACCATCAAGCAAGGCAGCTTAATAGACTTTTTGGAGATTTAAGTCAGACAAGAAGATTCATATATTCCTCTGGTACAGTCTACAAATTATAAAGTTGTTTTGCAGGTGGTCATATATCCTGATGGGGTAAATTATTCAGGTTTGTTTTGATTTTTCAGTCAAAGTTTGCATGATGACATGGAGACTCTCCCACTCACTTTCCTACCATAATCTGATTATTATGTAAGNGTACCACAGACTGGATGGCTGTCTCGAATAATAGAAATTAAGTTTCTCATGGTTCTAGAAGATGGAAGTCCAAGATCAGAATATTGGCAGGGTTGGTTTCTTCTGAAGCTTCTGTCCTTGGCTTATGGGTGGCTGCTTTCTTGCAGCTGTCTCTTATACACATCTAGATGTGTATAAGAGACAGGTCCTGATGTTTATCAATAAAAGTTCTTTGTAAGTATGAGTAAAATACTTATTTTTTCTTAAGGTTTAGTTTGCTCTGAATTTTCACAATGAAATTGTTTCATGCTTAATTTTATTTTTGTCACTCTCCTACTATTAGTATTCACAAATAAAGCAGAATTACTTCGTTAGTTGCCTCTGTCTTCATTCTTGTTTTCCTTATTTTCTGTTGATATTAAAAATTTGCTATATTAACAGTTTGATTATATTGTTTCAATGATTTGTTAATATTAACACTTTGCCAAGCCTAATTCTTGATGGAATTTCATAAATTAAAAAAAAAAAATCAACCTTCTGAACCATTTTTAAGTGTATAGTTCAGTTTTTTTTTTAAATTATTTTTTCATTGGCTGCACTGGGTCTTAGTTGTGGCATGAGGGATCTTTAGTTATGGCCTGTGGGATGTAGTTCCCTGACCAGGGGTGCAACCTGGGCCGCCTGCACTGGGAGCTCTGAGTCTTAGCCATTGGTCACCAGGAAAGTCCCCATAATTTTATTCATGTAGGCGTATAAAATGTTTACTTTTAAAATCAAATAACTGAAAACAATTCAGTAAAGTTATCGAAGATGATTGCATATCTTACTGGATTTAAAAATGTACTTTTAAAAAACATTTACAGTGATTATTTTAATTGATATTATGATTATATTTTTGAATTTCCAGGATTACAATGAAACAGAACAATATGTTTATTTGGAGGATAATTGCTTTGCAGTATTGTGTTAGTTTCTGCCATAATCAACATGAATCAGCCATAGGTTGACATATGTCCCCTCCCTCTTGAACCTTGCTTCCACTTCCCACTCCATTCCACCCCTCTGGGTTGTCACAGAGTACTGGGTTTGAGAAACTGGGTAATTCATCAATATTTTCTGCTTTGCTAACCACATTTTTTGTTATCAGATCCTCAATCCATTTTGTTTTGTGTAATTTCTAAGAATGCCAACATCTAAAAAACACTGACAAATTTATTTTCTGAAGTTAGAGAGTCCCACAGTCTCCTTCAGTACTTTATTTTTAATAGGATTCGCTATTTATGGATATTAATTTTTCACCAAAAGGTTAACTTCTTTCTCAAAGCGAGAAAGTTACTTATTCATAAGGTAGACTATCTTGTCATTAATTCAGATAGGTTTTTTGTCCCCTAATAATTTCTGCCTTCCTCTGCCTAAATGTCTTACTTGCCTGGAAGAGATATGCTGAGCAGTGGAGCAAAGTACAATATATTAGCACAAAATTAAAAAATGAAACCATTATTTTTAGACTGCTGTAACAGTGTCAAATCAAAGCCCAAGAAACTAGTTTTAGGGTTAATTTCTGACACCAGGAAAAAAGATATGTCACATCAGTGCAAACCTTTAATTTTACCAGCCTGTATAAAAACTTATCCATACTGTATTTGATACCAAAAGGGGAAAGAGAATAAAAAAGTTGCCTTTTCAAATAATGTGTTAGTACATATATTGACATTTTATATCAAATATGAGAGAGACAATATGAATCCAGAAGATTGGTACATCAAAAAATTTCATTACACATGGATGATTTCACAAAAGTAGTATACTTACCAATATATTACTGCTTGGAATCCCTGAAGGCAAAGNTGGCACAAGTTATTAAAATGCCTGACTCAAAGAGTCAACATAATCCCTGCACAGAGTCTCAGAGAAACTACAGTCTTATCGAGTTTCATGTGATTGACAGTAGCTTGCACTTACCCATTATTCTACAGGACTAGAGTAAGCAGGGAGAACTCAATCCCTTTTAGTTATATTTAAGAAAAGGTTTTAAAATCATAAAAACTATTAGAAGAGATCATGCTTTTATCTAATGAATCTTGAGTATCACAAACATTCCAGTTTTTAATACAGAATAGAGTTTTCTATGAGCATTCAGGCAGAGGCATTTAAACTCCTTCAAGAATACTCGTATACTAAGAGTGTATTGTCATATATCGTCCCTTTAAATCATTTGTTCCCAAATTTTAGTGTGTATGTATTCTGTCCTATACATCTTAATTAGTAAGGATTTTGGCTGAATAAGGGTAAAGAATCCACCTGCANTGAGCATTCAGGCAGAGGCATTTAAACTCCTTCAAGAATACTCGTATACTAAGAGTGTATTGTCATATATCGTCCCTTTAAATCATTTGTTCCCAAATTTTAGTGTGTATGTATTCTGTCCTATACATCTTAATTAGTAAGGATTTTGGCTGAATAAGGGTAAAGAATCCACCTGCAATGCAGGAGACCCCGGTTCGATTCCTAGGTCAGGAAGATCCTCTGGAGAAGGGATAGACTATCCACTCCAGCATCCTTGGGCTTCCCTTGTGTGGCTCAGCTGGTGAAAAATCTGCCTACAATGCGAGAGACATGGGTTCAATCCCTAGGTTGAGAAGATGCCCTGGAGAAGGGAAAGGCTACCCACTTCAATATTCTGGCCTGGAGAATTCCATGGACTGTATAGTCCATGGGATCGCAAAGAGTCGGACACCACTGAGCGGCTTTCACTTCACTTTGGATGAGTAAAGATGCAAAAAGCCAACTCATTGGAAAAGACCCTGATGCTGGGGAAATTGAGGACAAAAGGAGAAGGAGGTGACAGAGGATAAGATGGTTAGATAGCATCACTGACTCAATGGACATAAGTTTGAGCAAATTCCTGGAGATAGTGAAGGAGAGGGAGGCCTGGTGTGCTGCAGTCCATGGACTTGCAGAGTCAGACACAACTGAGCAAATGAACAACAAGCTTTATTATTTAAATTTTCAGCAAGCTTTAGAAGTACCTTTCTAAAGAATAATTTTAAAAAATTCACATATACCTATTCCTTAAATTACTCCTTAAAAATAATCTCCCACAAGCCTGATGGTCTTTTTTTTCTTAAACCAATCTAGCTGTTTCCCTAGCATTTTAGCTTTGTTGTTATTGTTCCGTATAGCTCAAGAGTAGCTTTAAATAAGAGAATATACTTGATTTGGAGAAGATATTTGGTTCACAGTGACACACTAATCACATGATAACGTGTCCTTTATCATTTCAGACACTCTGAAGGGATTAAATGTATAAACACATCACAATGAAGGTAATGGGTGACCATCAGTGGTTGACAGTTTTCAATGATTTTTCTGGTAGATAGAAAGCAATTTGGGGAGAGCTATCAGGAGTAGGATAGAAGGACCTGGGACCTGAGGAGTAGATTTTTATTCTACTGAATCCTGGATATCCTCAAGATTCTAGAATGCCAGTTCTGATGAAGAACAGGAGTGAATAGTGAGTTGAAAAACAAGACCATTTATATCTATACATGGAAAGGCTTCCTTGGCGTCTCAGACAGTAAAGAATCTGCCTGCAGTGCAGGAGACCTGGGTTTGATCCCTGGATTGGGAAGATCCCCTGGAGGAGGGCATGGCAATCGACCAGTATTCTTGTCTGGAAAATTCCATGGACAGAGGAGCCTGGTAGGCTACAGTCCATGGGGTTGCAAAGAGTCAGACACGACTGAGCGACTAACATTTTCACTTTAACTTCATGGATGGTCACAATAAAGTTATACTTCACAGGGTTGACAAAAATACCCAACAATGAGCATCAACCCACTTAGGCAAAACTTGGAGGGTTCTTCCTTTTAGAAATAAGTGACTGTCTGAATTGCATGTGGACAGTTGGTGTGGGAGTTGGTGCCCAGATCGAAGAACTTAGCATTCTGGGAGGTAGGAATTCTCCAGCGTGAGGACCACCTCCCCTCTGAAACGTTCCACCAGCACCCATGTGCACATTCCCGCATAGTTAGGTTTTTATTGCCTCATTCCTAAATGTGAAGAGATAACTAGGGTCAACAGATATTTGAGGAAAACTTGAAACATAAGAAAGAAAAATTAAGGTAAACATATTTTAAAAAATGCCCATAGATGGACACATGATCATAAATGAAACAGATACTTATTCAAATTATTTGGGGATTTTAGTGACTCCTCCCACCACACACTCATATACACTTTCGCTATTAATACTCTATTCATTATTCTTGAAAATAAGGATACAGTGCTATCCGAAAGCAACATGGTGAACAAGAAAGATTTTTAAAAATATAAACAGTGACAGTTTTACGTCGTCCTTTCCAATTTTGATTCCTTTTATTTCTTTTTCTTCTCTGATTGTTGTGACTAGGACTTCCAATACTATGTTGAATAAATGTAGTGAGAGTGAAAAAAATTAAAATATAAGCAAAATAAAAGACTTAAAATGTAGGACCAGTAAAGCTGAAGAAAATTCCTAGAAAGCAAGAAAAAATATATACTGACTGGCCTGTTTCATTTTCTATTATATTTGTTGTTCGGTCACTAAGTCGTGTCTGACTGTTTGGTGACACTATGGCTGTAGNCTATGTTGAATAAATGTAGTGAGAGTGAAAAAAATTAAAATATAAGCAAAATAAAAGACTTAAAATGTAGGACCAGTAAAGCTGAAGAAAATTCCTAGAAAGCAAGAAAAAATATATACTGACTGGCCTGTTTCATTTTCTATTATATTTGTTGTTCGGTCACTAAGTCGTGTCTGACTGTTTGGTGACACTATGGCTGTAGCCCTCCAGCTTCCTCTCTCCATGGGGTTTCCCAGGCAAAACTATTGGAGTAGGTTGCCATTTCCTTCTCCATAGGATCTTCCTCGATAAATTGTGTCCTGCATTGGCAGGCATATTCTTTACCACTGAGCCACCACGGAAGCCCCTTTCTCACACAGAACCCAAGGAAATAAAGCACCTCCTTGAAATGTCTTTAAATTTCTTACATTACTCTTTTCAGATATAAAATCTGACGGTCACCAGTGTACAGTATGCAGTGATTCACATATCAGTGAATTATCGTTTATTCATTCATTATCTGGTATTGAATGAGCAGCTACTATTTATCTATCATTACTCTAAGAACCAAGTAGTGATCAGTACAGTGATCAAGGGAATTCCCTGGTGGTCCAGTGGTTAGGATTCCGTGCATTCACTGCTGCGAGCATGGGTTCAATTCTTGGTCAGGGAACCAAGGTCTCCACAAGTCACAGAGTGCAGCCAAATAAATAAATAAATCAGTGATCAAAACATACAAAAATTTCTGTATTCACAGAACTTATGTTTTCATTGGGAAAGACAGGCAATAAACAGAAACCAAAAAAATACATAGTATGATAGATGTTCATAAGTACTTTGAAAAAATAAAGCAAATCAAGGAGATAGGAAGGTGCTGCTTGGTATGGGGTTTGGAGGAGGACTTAAAAAAATACTTATTTATTAATTATCATTTTAAAAATTTGACTATGCCAGTTTTTCATTGTGGCATGTTGGATCTAGTGCCCTGACCCAGGCCCCCTGCATTGGGAGTGTGGAGTCTTAGCCACTGGACCACCGGGAAAATCCTGGGAGGAGGATTTTTGGAGGGTTGGAATCCATAGCGTTTGTTTCAGGCATGTCAAATTAGAGACGCCATGTAGAAATCCAAGTGGAGATGGTGAGGGCGATTGGGTAAACATTTTGGAGTTCATTGGAAGGGTCTGGGCTGGAGATACTGATTTGTGAACTGTTCAAGTATAGTAATATTTAAAGTCACTTGAATGGATAAGCTAAAGAAGAGTTACAGGGAATGAGCCGTGTAATATACTCTTAACATATAGAAGTTCATACCATGGGGAAGAACTTACTAGCAGAGACTGAGAAGGGTTAGCCAGGAAGAGACCAAAGGAAATATGGAATCCAATCTGGATACCAAGATTGGAAGGTATTTTGGGAAGGAGGCAGTAATCAGTCATTCCAAATGATTTTATAAAAATGTTTTCATCTGCAAATAGGTAGTGGTAATGCTCTTCTTTATTTCATGATGCTATGAGCTGAAACTCCAATACTTTGGCCACCTCATGCGAAGAGTTGACTCATTGGAAAAGACTCTGATGCTGGGAGGGATTGGGAGCAGGAGGAGAAGGGGACAACAGAGGATGAGATGGCTGGATGGCATCATCGACTGGATGGATGTGAGTTTGAGTGAACTCCAGGAGTTGGTGATGGACAGGGAGGCCTGGCGTGCTGCAATTCACGGGGTTGCAAAGAGTCGGACATGACTGAGCGACTGAACTGAACTGACTGAGAGTAAGTAAAAATGGAAGAGTTACACTGCATAAGTAGTTTGCACTACACCAGAATGTAGCCACTTCAAATACAACTTTGAAGTAAGCAGAGTAGAAATAAATTATTCAGTCAACCACTCAATTGAAAGGCAAGGGTCACACTATTTGGTGATCCAGAGCCAGGATTTCCCCCCTGCCCCACCACCAATAAATCACATGGGAAACTGAGTAACTGTCTTTGTTATTTCTGTATGTCTGGACAGAGGAGCCTGGTGGGCTGCCGGCTATGGGGTCGCACAGAGTCAGACACGACTGAAGCGACTTAGCAGCAGCAGCAGCAAGATCATCTCTGAAACCTGGAATCATTATTGGGGCATGCGGGAAAGTTGTTTTTGGTAATTTCCCTAGTTTGGAGACGAGGCTACCCAGTTTGTGGTATTTAAAAACATATTCTTTTGAGTTTTCACACCTTTGCAAAATTAAATGGAGTCATAGATATTTATCCACTGAAATCCCTTTGGCTTGGATGGACTGGCAGAATAGCAGGAAATATTCTTGTTTTTAATATATCCTTTGGGTGCCTAGAGTACGGTTAAGACTCCATTTATTATAAATGCAGCAATATATGTTAAGTGTTGAGATACTATTTTTTGGTCCTTTGCATTTTCTCCCCTCATTTATTTTCTTAGAGATTCTGCTTGGTGTTCTGAATGGTAGAGAGAACCCAATCTTTGAAGGTAAGGAGAGGAACAGAACAGTTTTTCTTCCTGATTCAGCAGGATAGAGGTTGTCAGATCTTCTGAGTAGGAAGGAATCCATTCCCACCTTAGAGCAGCACCTTGCACTGTGGGCCCAGGGAGCCTGGTCCCTAAGAATGGAGGGTCCCAGCCACACCAGGTGTGACACAGGGACAGCCTTCAGCTTCCAGGGCCAGTATGGCTAGAGGCAACAAATGTCATTCTTCTCTCACCTCCAGGAGGCACTGGAACAACTTTATGTGTAGGAATTCCATATAGCAGCAGTCCCCTGCCTTTCTGACACTAGGGACTGGTTTCATGGAAGGCAGTTTTTCCGTGGACAGAGTTGGGGAATGGTTTCAGGTTGATTCTCAGAAGGATTACAGAGTCTAGATCCCTTACATGTACAGTTTCCAGTAGGGTTCATGGTCCAATGAGAAGCTAATGCTATTGCTGATCTGACAGGAGGCTGAGCTCAGGTGGTAATGTGAGTGATGGGAAGTGGCTGTAAATACAGATGAAGCTTCATTTGTACACCTGCTGCTCACCTCCTGCTGTGTGGCCTGGTTCCTAACAGACCTCTGCTATAAAGTACCCTAATGCTTACTTCTGCCCTTGAGTTCTAGGCAAAGAACTCAAATTCAGGATGTTTTTAGTCATAGCTTTTCTTCTGAGACAATCGTTCTTCTCTGCCCCATAGGTCATTTTCAAATGCCTTTCTGATTTCTTTAACTACGTTCTACCGTAACAGTCATTTTTCATAGTATGGTTCACACCACACCTTTGCTGTGACTGAAGCTAGGCCCCCCTGCTGAGGAGATGATTTTTCTGGCAACTATCTGCCATCGAGATCATTTCTACATTGCATGTTTAACTGGGCTTGTCATTCCCTCTTGGTTTTCTAGACCATTTCCTGCATCTTCCAATAAAAATCTTCCTTCTACTTTGAAACTTATTCCTGACATCCATCTCTATCCTTCTGTGACATGTTTATCTGTGACATCTCTTGTGTTTGTCAAGTACTTTGGCAACTAGGTCAAAATTTTATTTGTCATTCCAAGTGCTTTCATTTTTTTCTTGTTACTTCCTGTGGTTCACACAACTCTTTTTTTTTTAATTTTTAGTTTTTAGTTTGTTTTGCTTTACAATACTGTACTCATTTTGCCATACATTGACATAAATCAGCCATAAGTGTACCTGAGTTCCCAATCCGGACCCCCTCCCTTCCCCCTCCCTCCCCACACCATCCCTCCAGATCATCCCCACCCATCAAAAGGTCACAGTTCTTACGATAGCTTGACCAGTGGGTACATCCTGGAAGCTCTCATTCTCTATCTTTGGACTCCAAAATTCTATCTTTAGTTCTAGTCACAGTCTCTGCTATTTCTAGCTTTCTCTCTCTTACTCAGAAATCCCAATCTCTAGTTCCTTAACTGCTCCATCTCTCCTGCCCCTTCTAGGATAACTTCATTTTTTAAAAATTCCTACTTGCGTCTTCCTTTGCTTGAGTTCTCAGCCTCTTAGTCTGCCTCTCCTTCCTTGCTTCCTGCCTTCATCTTTAGTTTCTTCTTTGTATTTCTTTTTATCTAATCTATTTATCCATGTATCTATCCATCCATCTTAACTTATTTAAACTTATACCCTATGTCAGAAACTTGGTTAAGTTCTTAATCTACAGCCTGTTTTTCTCTCTTTCTAGCCCTCAGGCCTCGTGTTAGGTTTTGGCATATGTCTGAGATAACCAACAGGCCGTGAGTAGAAATGATGTGTGCCAATTTTGTATGAACCTCGGGCATGACCCTTCTCCTTTCTCCCAATCCCATCTGCTGATTGGACGACAACACTCGAGATGTTCTTGGAAACTCATGTGTGCTGTCGTGTGGGAAACGAGTCATCGGTCTATATTCAGTTCAGGATACAGGATGCTTGGGACTGGTGCACGGGGATGATCCAGAGAGTTGATGTGGAGTGGGAGGTGGGGGGGGGGNCTCAAATAATTTCCTAGTAAGTTAACTATGTTGTTGTTCAGTCACTCAGTTGTGTTTGATTCTGACAATCCCATGGACTGCAGCACGCCAGACTTCACTATCTCCCAGAGTTTGCTCGAACTCATGTCCATTGAGTCAATGATGCCATCCAGCCATCTCATCCTCTGTCACTCCCTTCTCCCCCTGCCCTCAATCTTTCCCAGCATCAAGGTCTTTTCCAGTGAATTGGCTCTTTACATCAGGTGGCTAAAGTGTTTAAGCTTCAGCTTCAGCGTCAGTCCTTCCAGTGAATCTTCAAGGTTGATTTCCTTTAGGGTTGATTGGTTTGATCTCCTTGCAGTCCAAGGGACTCTCAAGAGACTTCTCCAGTGCCACAGTTCGAAAGCATCAATTCTTCGGCGCTCAGCTTTCTTTATGGTCCAACTCTCACATTCATAAATGACTACTGAAAAAAGTATAGCTTTGCGTATATGGAGCTTTGTCGACAAAGTGATGTCTCTGCTTTTTAATATGCTGTCTAGGTTTGTCACAGCTTTTTTTCCAAGGAGCAAGTGTCTTTTAACTTCAGGGCTGCAGTCACAATTTTCAGTNGACTACTGAAAAAAGTATAGCTTTGCGTATATGGAGCTTTGTCGACAAAGTGATGTCTCTGCTTTTTAATATGCTGTCTAGGTTTGTCACAGCTTTTTTTCCAAGAAGCAAGTGTCTTTTAACTTCAGGGCTGCAGTCACAATTTTCAGTGATTTTGGAACCCAAGAAAATAAAGCTTGTCACTTTTTCCATGTTTTCCCCATCTATTTTCCATGAAGTGATGAGACTGGATGATGATCTAACTATAAGCTAATAATCAAAGGAAAAAAAAATCTTTTTTTTTGTGACATCATGAATATTCATTAGAAGGACTGACGCTGAAGCTGAAGCGCCAACACTTTGGCCACCTGATGAGAAGAGCCAACTCATCAGAAAAGACCTTGATGCTGGAAAAGATTGAGGGCAGGGGGAGAAGGAGGTGACAGAAGACAAGATGGTTGGATGGCATCACTGGCTCAGTGGACATGCATTTAAGTGAACTCTGGGAGATGGTAAAGGACAGGGAAGTCTGGTACACTGCAGTCTAGGAGGTTGCAAAGAGTCAGAAACTACTGACTGACTGAACGACAACAACAAAAATTGCAGACTCAAATGTCATCGACTTAAATATTTTAAAAGATGGCACAAAGTATAAATTAGTGCCCATTTGAGCCCATATCTTTCTAGACCCTTTCTGCAAAAAGGATAACAAGATATTCATTGTTCTGTTCTTTCAAACAAAAGGAACCAAGTAATTGCAGGTTTTAAAAATTGTGAATTGCTTATCAATGTCTGAAGCAAGGGAACATGCAACAATTTCTTTCAGAGTATTTTTAAAATAAATATGTATAAAAATAAAAAATAGGCACAAAATATTTAGAACCATATTTCAAAATGTTTAACCTGAAGGTTCAGTTTGGAGGTATGGTCGAATTTATGAAGTGTTGACCGGCATGGGAACTATGGTAAGTGGTTATGGGGGCCTTCTTCTTTTTTTAAATTTATTTTTATTTTTGGCTGTGTCAGGTCTTAGTTGTGGTGAGTGAGCTTCTCTCTAGTTGAGGTGTGCAGGCTCAATAGTTGCGGAGGCATGGGCTTAGTTGCCCCACGGCATGTGGGATCTTAATTCCCTGACCAGAGATTGACCCTTCATTCCCTCCATTGTAAGGTGGATTCTTATCTGGGAAGTCCCCTCTTGGAGGCCTTCTGCTCCTGGGCAATTGTTTTCCTTCTCGTTCCCTTGAGGCTAACTGTGGTAGAGAGGCTTATCCCCCTCACCAGCCCACTCCAAATCACAGAGTCAGCTAAAGACAATATTTCTTATCCCTCAGCTCTTGAATTCTGTTTTCACCCCTGAAGCTGACTGCAGGTCATCATTGCCACCCCATCAAATGCTCTGTCACCCCAGGGCTGCTGCAGTCTTGCATTACCTCGGACCTTTGCACCGCAGGATATCTGTACAATGAGAGCAGCTAGATATGTGTATCAGTACCAAAGGAGGAAATATCTGCATGCCCTCAGTTACAGAGAAGAGATGGTTCTCCATCTTTTACAAGGAAGATTTTTGGGTCAAAATTCTAGCAGAGGGCTGTGGAGAAGCCTGCAGAGCTGTTATCCTGAAGCTGTATTTGAATAGCAGGTCCACTGATTTTTCTCTTAGGTTGTGTTTTCATGTGTGGATTTGAGACAGGGATGTGTTGGAGCTAGTTTCACGAACTAGCAAGACGACTGGGCACTTCTCTTCCCAGATAGGCCATCAGTTGGTAGCCTGAAATTGGCCAAGGTGGTTGTATTTATGCCTTTATGCCATGTATGCTGGCAGATGCTATCAGTCAGGGCCCCTGTCTCTCCTCTAGCCAACCCCACCCAGATTTGGGGATATTGACAGTTGATTGGAGCAGAGCTGCTAAAGCCATTCGAGGTCAATGCCTCGGGGGCACCTCTGTCTTAATCACTTCCTAAAATGTAGACCTTTTCCTTTCATTTTTCTCCTTTTTTCTGATCTTCATTTTGCTTTTGGTTTCCTCTCCAGACTAATTCGCCTCTCACTCTCCAACTTTCACTCTTCTACTTTTCTCATAAAATCATCCGCCTCCTGAATCTCTTCCCAGAAAATTCCCCAATTTTCTGCCTTGTCTCAGCTTGGCAGGCAACTAAACCTGCATCTTTGTACCTGCATCCCTCTTGTTAAATGTGGGAGAATATTTTCCTTTCATGTGCTCTCCAACACAGGAATATGTAGTAGAGACTAAATAATGTAGATTTTAATGCTAAGTGCGATGATGCGAGTGGGGATGAGAGTCAACTTACAGAAATAAAAAGTTGGTACCACATAGGTGTTGTGTTACATGTGGTTTGTTTGTTTGTTTTTTGCCCTTATATGTAATCCAAATTTCTCACTATGAAATGAGATTGAACAAAAGAAATGTGGCCACTGTAGATATCTTAAATAAAAGAAGATAGTGAGAACCAAAGTGAACATTGGTTCGTTAGCTTTAGAAAACTCATTGGCAAATGTGGTTTAGAAAAGGATGTAAATCACAGTAGAATAATATCCAGCTTTTACAAGGAATGAAGTTCTGATACATATTATTAATAAAGTATGCCTTAGAGCAAGCCAGGCATGAAAGGACAATATTGTAGGAAATACATATAGAGAGAGATAGTGGATTAATTTTCATCAGGAGCTGGAGAGATGGGTAATGGAAAGTTATTGTTTGATGGGTACAGAGTTTCTGTTTGGGATAATGGAAAGTTTTAGACAGAGTGATAATGGTACAGAACATTGTGAATAATTAATGCCACTAAATTGTACTCTTAAATATTGTTAAAATAGCATATTTGTGTTATGTTTATTTTACCATAATAGAAAAATATCCTAATTGGGGGAAAAAAAAAAAAAAAGACAGTGGTGTTATTTCTAAATACCATCTGGGTCCTCTTTCATTATTCTTTATCTCAGTGACTGGACCTGCATTGCCAAATAAATTTGAGTGACTAATAAAAAGCATTCAGCAAAATACCCTATTAAGTGTGATATATATTTGGAAGCTTTCACGTTATAAGCTAGTAGTTCTCAGTCTGTAATCTCTGAACATCAACATCAGCATCATGTGGAAACTTGTTAGAAATGTAAATTCTCTGTCCAGATTTCAGGTCTACTAAAGCATGATCTCTGATGGAGCTCAGGCCCTGTGATTTGTGTTTTTCACAAGCCCTCCAGGTGATGGATGCTTGCTGGCTTTGAGAACCAGGCTTTTAGGCTGTGACCACAGAACTGACTGCCAATGAGGTGGCGTCTTTTTATCTGACGTAGAACATGGGATTTGGAGTAACAAGATGTACAGAAGTCTTGATGATAAAATGCATGAGAATTTACTATTTATGTGACCTTGGGCAAGCTACTAAGTTTTCTCATTTATACAAATGTTTTCTCATCCATTCTGCTAAGTCACTTCAGTCGTGTCCGACTCTGTGTGACCCCATAGACGGCAGCCCACCAGGCTCAGCCATCCCTAGAATTCTCCAGGCAAGAACACTGGAGTAGGTTGCCATTTCCTTCTCCAATGCATGAAAGTGAAAAGTGAAAGGGAAGTCGTTCAGTCGTGTCCGACTCTTCACGACCCCATGGACCACAGCCCACCAGGCTCCTCTGTCCATGGGATTTTCCAGGCAAGAGTACTGGAGTGGGGTGTCATCACCTTCTCATTCATTAAGTGGGGATAATATCAGTACTTAATTCAAAAGGTATTTATGTGAAAACATAAAATTATGCATTATTATTCATTTAATATTAATAATAACAGTATTAACAAAAGCAGTACATAGGAGGATCCTGGGTTAGGCTGTTAGGAAAGGACATTATTTAATATATTATCTGTGGGTCTCCAGTTGAAGAAAGGAGGAGAGAAATTTCCTTTAAATTTTAATGACAGAGGGACTTCCTTGGTGGTCCAGTGGCTAAGACTCTGCATTCCAATGCAGGTGGCCCAGGTTTGATCCCTGGTCAGGGAACTAGATCCCACATACCACAACTAAGAGTTTGCATAACGCAGCTAAAGATTGACGATCTAGTAGGTCACAACAAAGCCTGAAGATCCTGCGGACGAAAACTGAGACCCATTGCAGCCAAATAAATAAATAAAAATAAATAAGAAAGTAAAATGTTTAATGACTGGAAAAATGACTTACTTATCCACAATAAATAAGTGCCCCTGTTTGTTTCTACTTATGAGAATTATATAATTTTTCATATGTTCATTTTTAGTTTGGTTGGTAAGATACTCAGGGCCAAATTTGACACTCAGTCCCATCAATTACTTAAGGCTTTTTGTGTAATATGTACTTCTTTTCATTTTTTTCTGTGGTTCTATGTTTTAAATTCATCCAATTTTATTTGTTGCTAAGTCATTTCTGACTCTTTGTGACCCCATGAACTGCAGCATGCCAGGCTTCCCTGTCCTTCCCTACCTCCCAGAGTTTGTTCAAATGCCCATTGAGTCATTGATGCTATTTAACCATCTTATCCTCTGTTGTCTCCTTCTCCTCCTGCCCTCAATCATTCCCAGCATCAGGGTCTTTTCCAATGAGTCAGTTCTTCGCATCAGGTGGCCAAATTACTGAAGCTCCAGCTTCAGCATCAGTCCTTCCAATGAATATTCAGGGTTGATTTCCTTTAGGATTGACTGGTTTAATCTCTATCCAGTCCAAGGGACTCTCAAGATATATCCCCAATTATAACTTCCTTTACACTTACTTTTTCTTTTGCCTTAGTAAAAAATGGAAGAGAAAAAGAAGGAAAATACCTAGGCATATCACTTGATTTAGTAAAATAACTACTTAAGAATGCTAGGAATACCAGCAAAGTCTCCATGTTGAAAGAATTCCTCTGTGTTCTTTCTGTGGTCACAAGATTTCTCAGGCTTAGCCTCTCCTTTACATAATGAAAAATGATTTTCCAGTACCATGTAGTGAAAAGAGCCTTAGCCAGCATTTAGAAAAACCAACCATAAGCCTCTGTCACTTTGGACACGCCATATGTTCAGTTCCCTTCGTCTCTTGAATAGATTATGAAGATCAAATATGAAAACCTATGTAAAAGTGCTTGGTAAATAACAAAGCTATGCACAAGTTGAAGCTGATGTATATAAAATTTTGATCACATAGATACCATTTGTTAAATAAGTGAGTAAACAATGAACGAATGGATTCTTCATCTGCCTTTTTCTCTTTCTCTTTCACTTGTTATGCCTGAATGTATTGGCTTCTAGAACAATGTTTAGGACAAGCTTTTAATAAATGAAATTCATTTTGTCATTGCTGCTGCTAAGTCGCTTCAGTCATGTCTGACTCTGTGCGACCCGATAGACGGCAGCCCAGCAGGCTCCCCTGTCCCTGGGATTCTCCAGGCAAGAACACTGGAATGGGTTGCCATTTCCTTCTCCAATGCATGAAAGTGAAAAGTGAAAGTCAAATTGCTCAGTCGTGTCCGACTCTTCCCGACCCCATGGACTGCAGACCACCAGGCTTCTCCACCCATGGGATTTTCCAGGCAAGAGTACTGGAGTGGGATGCCATTGCCTTCTCCGTTTGTCATTAAGAACATGATATTCATTTCATGTAGATATCACCTCAAATGGAAATTGATATTTTTAAGTACCTTAGACAAATGTAATTGTTGTTATACATATTATTACTGAGTCACTTGATGTCATTTAATGGCTTGTACTTGTTTTTATTTTCTTCATATTCAGGTGCAGATATGGCAGTTTTCTCAATTTCATGAGAATATTTTGTTGACCTTAACATTTGTCAGTTATTTTGTGAATTAGGAATGATAGCATGACATATTATTAAGGAAATCTTGGGATGCATTTCAACAGTCTAACAAAATGTCATCTTTCACCCAGCAGAAAACTGACTCAAGAGAAATGCTCAAAACTGACAAAATAGGATAGGGGAGAGAGAATATATTTTAGCAGAGAAGTTAATTACAAATTTATTTGTATTTATAGTCAATCATTTCATATAGTCAAACAATTTGAAAACAGTATGAAATGGAGTTACTTCTATACTTCTATATGAAGTAAGTAGACATTATTAAATAGTGATACTAATGACATTAATAGCTACTTGACATTATTAAGAGGCACTGTATAATGCAGAAAATTACCCTCTGCTGGGAGATATCACAGTTACTCCAGTTTGCAAAGGAAGCCCTGAGACTTGAGAATGTACATAATCTGCTCAAGCCTCACAGTAGTGGGTTGTTCAGCTAAAATATGAACTGAGACTGTCTGCCTTTAAATCCTATATTTATTACCATTTGCTATCCTAAAGGTTATTGTACACTAGTTTAGCATTATTTTTGATAACAACGGACGGATATTATGGGAAAACGAAACCAATGCCCTCAAAAAAAGACTCCAAAATAAAACCGAAAACAAATTCAAAAAAGCAGAACCCTAAAAAAATAAAAAATCCCCACAAACCTAAACCTATTAACAAATGCTATTGATACATTTATTAGTCTTCTATGCCATAGTCCTAATATATTTTTGTAAAGCACTGCCATGCCAGTTAACAGACATTGGCAGGAACAAATCCTCTTGTGGCATTAATTCCATGCAACCATAAAAAGAATCCTTGCTAAATGCCAGCAAATGAGGTGGTAATAACTTCAAACTTCTTTACCCAGCAGGGAGATGCTCAGCAGGGGTAAAAAAAGACCTGCTTTCCATCTCAAATTTTTCAGTGTAAAACATTGATATGAGGTTCAAATGTTCTTCATGACCCCTTTAAGTTGAGGATGTATTAACATGCGAGTTAAGATGGAGCAGTTTCACAAAAATGATCTATTTTCAAAATTTAGCATTCAGACTCCACAGCGTGACTGCCAGTGTTTCTTTAGCTGCTAGATGGGAGAGACCTTGCGCTCCTTCCCACACACCTGTGTTTACATTGAGGCCTTGGCAGCACATGACCCTGCAGCCATCCCTCACAGCTTTCGGTCTGCCTTCAGTCATGGCAAGCCGCACTGTCCCTGCACTTTCACTAGCTAGCACTGTTAGAATGTTGACTTAGGAGTCCTAAGCTTGGAATTTAATATAAATCAGTTTGTTGAATTTCACTCATTTTAGAATGTTACACAGATATTTTCTTAAATCCTAAACTGGAATTATGTCTTGTAAATACTGTTGAACTTTAAAAAGGGAATGGGGGCGTTGTTTTCATGTAACTTTTTTGGTTTATATGGACTTAAGATATTTCTCCCCATTTGCATCTCTTGGAAAATAGGGATCATGGGCTTAAAATGTGTTGGTTATTTAGCAAATAGATAGCAAGAGAGGAGGGGGATAATATTTCTTTGAGGCTTCTTAGGTTTCAGGTAAAGATATTAAGGCAAAAGAAATCTATAACAATACAACTTTGGAGTGATACTTTAAGTTTTTAGATGCTACTTTTCATGAAAAATTTGATGCATAATTACTCTTTTCATCAAAGTATATGACATTGCTTTTAGAGCCTGATGAATGAATAGTACGTAGAATGCACTGATCTCTAGATTTCTCAGGAAATAGCAGGTACTGTGGTTATATTCAACTACATGAGTGCGACTGATGTGATTAATTGATTCTTGAANATCTTTTCATCAAAGTATGTGACATTGCTTTTAGAGCCTGATGAATGAATAGTACGTAGAATGCACTGACCTCTAGATTTCTCAGGAAATAGCAGGTACTGTGGTTATATTCAACTACATGAGTGTAACTGATGTGATTAATTGATTCTTGAAAAAAAAACTATGCTTTCCTAAAGTTCATTCCTGAAGAAGATAATCAGTTCCTGCCCACAAGGAACTTAACATTGTTTAGGGGTTGCTGCTGCTGCTAAGTCGCTTCAATCGTGTCCGACTCTGTGCGACCCCATAGACGGCAGCCCACCAGGCTCCCCCATCCCTAGGATTCTCCAGGCAAGGATACTGGAGTGGGTTGCTATTTCTTTCTCCAATGCATGAAAGTGAAAAGTGAAAGTGAAGTTGCTCAGCCGCTCTAACTCCCAGTGACCCCATGGACTGCAGCCCACCAGGCTCCGTGGGATTTTCCTACCGTCTATGGGATTTTCCAGGCAAGAGTACTGGAGTGGGGTGCCACTGCCTTCTCCGTTTAGGGATTAGAGACAAGCAAATAGATGGTTACNAAGTGAAGTTGCTCAGCCGCGTCTAACTCCCAGTGACCCCATGGACTGCAGCCCACCAGGCTCCGTGGGATTTTCCTACCGTCTATGGGATTTTCCAGGCAAGAGTACTGGAGTGGGGTGCCACTGCCTTCTCCGTTTAGGGATTAGAGACAAGCAAATAGATGGTTACAAAAAGAATAAATAAGAGAATTGCAGAATCCACAGGAGGCCCTTCTAATCAAAATGCTGTGTGGTCAGGGAATCCTGAGCAAAGAGGGAGATACAGTCAAGTTCAGACCTGACAGCTGAGTACGGGCTAGCCCGGTAAGGCTCTGGGTAAAGAATATTCTAGGCAGAAGGTAGAGATGTGTGAATTCCCAAAACCAAAAACAGACTTCTACAAAACAAATTCCATAAAATGAGTCTAAAGCCAGTATCATTAATCCTTCGGAAAGGGATATAAGGTTTAACTTTATAATTTCTGACAGGTTTCAATCATCCCATCTTTAAAAAAGAATCTAAGGTGCTATTTCTTTAGGGAGGTGAACTGTTTCTCATGGAATATCTTTTATTTATATATTTTGTGCCCTTTTACAGTAAAATGGAAAGGGCCCCACTTGTTCAAAAAAAATTAGAAATTGTGTTTCAGTCAGTGAACTGCTAAAAAGAGGTTGGTTATAAGCTATGTCAGAACCAAAAATTTTTTGCTTTTAAAAATTTTCTAGTTTTAAAAGATTTTATTATAAATCATTCTTTTTACTACTTAAAATATATTTTGACCATTTAAAGTTATGATTTTAAAATGGAAGTTAAATTAATTAAATGAATAAATTTAAAATATAAATTTAATTAAGTTAACAAACATTTTGAAATCAAAGTTGAAATTTAATGAACAAGTTCTGGGGATCTCAGGTACAGTATAGTGATTACATTTTGTGATACTGTATTGCATACTAGCAAGTTGCTGTGAGAGTAGCTCTTAAATGTTCTCACTATAATATAGTGGAAATATGTGATATAATGCAGGTGTTTTCTAACACTGTAGTGGTAATCATTTTGCAATGTCAAGTATATTAAATCAACATGTTATATACCTTAAACTTACAAAATGTTAGTATTCAGTTATGTCTCAATATAGCTGGAAAAACATTTAACGTTTCATCATATTGTGGCTGTCTCAAGTTTCTCCAATTTTATATTATCACTATTTTCATTAAGCAAAGGAACATGCTGAGTACTGAGAGTAGGAAAAATATGTTTATTTGAACAATAGTGTTTGAGTACCTAATTTATCTGATAAATATTATTTTATTATATATACATTTTAACTTACTGAATTATAAAGCTTTTCAAAAAGCTGAGAAGTGAGGTTACTGACTTGATAATACTCCTTATTTTTAAAATGGAAATAAGAAAGTGATTGTAATTAGAAAATTTTTTTCCTAGATGGGGCAATAAATTTAAAGTCAGTTTCTGAATACTTAAGGTTAATAAGGTATTAAATAATTCCCTTTTCATCTATAAAAAACAATCTGAGACAAATTCACTTTTCTTCTTTGACATGGTAGGGTGGGATGAAGAATACATATATTCAAATTGACTTTAAAACCATTTTCTGAGGGCCAGTTCAAGACAGAAGTTTAGGAAAATCCTGAAGACTTATCCCCTCCCACAGACATACCAAATCTACATCTATGTTTTGAACAATTCCTTCTAAAAAAGACCTTAAAACTAGCTTAATGGTCCTCTCCAACAAAGGATAAAAGGGCTACATCAAGGCAGTAAGAGAAGCAGAGATGTGGTCTCACAAAAATTCCACCCTTCCACAATCAAGAGGAAGTCTTACAAACACAGAGTTTCTTTCTGAAGAGCCAGGCGTTCATGCTCAATATCAGGTACCCCAATCCTTGGAACCTGCACCATAAGAGGAGCCCCCAGAATGTATGGCTTTGAAAACAAACAGGACATATTCAAGAGGCCCACTGGGGTATAGGGTACAGAGATTTCACTCCTAAACGACTCACACATAGAGTCACTCACTCTGAGACCCAGCATAAAAACAGCAGTTTGAAAAGCACATAGACCATATGTGAAGGAGATTCATTTGCTAATCTTAAAACATCTGTTGGAGGGGCAGGCGCCTCTTGGCACTCTCTCTGGGAACAGAAGTGACAGTGGGTGTCATTTCTGTGTTCTTCATTTATCTTGCTAGCAGCAGTGGGTGTGACCTGGTCCCAGACTCTCCTGCCGTCCTACAAAAGCTGATGGGTGTGCCCCAGCTTCATGCTTACTCACGGACCTGCTAAAGTCAGCAGGAGCACATGCACCCCACTCTCCTCTTGTTCAGTTAAAGTATGTGGGGTACAGGTTCACACAGAGAAGTCTTGTTGAGCACCTGGCTCTGGTGGCATCAGGTTATACACTTTTGGTCCCTGCAGAACTGAAAACAATCAGAGAGACAGTTCTTGTCAGGCTTTGCACAGACAGTAGGCTTAAACACATCCCCAGTCATCCTGTGAAAAAGTCCTACTGGAGCTTCAGCCAGAGAGCAATAGGCTTCAGGTTTTCCACATACCTAAAGGCTACTGAGTTGCTCTGAGGTTATGTGGGCTGGAGGAACCATCTTTCCACTCTCCTATGGGCTTCCCTCATAGCTCAGTCAGTAACGAATCTGCCTGCAATGCAAGAGACCTGGGTTCAATTCCTGGGTCAGGAAGATCCCTTGGAGAAGGAAATGGTAATCTACCTCAATATTCTTGCCTGGAAAATCCCATGGACAGAGGAGCCTGGTGGGCTACAGTCCATGGGGTAGCAAGAGTTGGACACGACTTAGTGACTAAACCACCAAACCATGGCCTTGCTGGAGAAGGAAATGGCAACCCATCCCAGTATTCTTGCCTGGAGAATTCCATGGAGAGAGGAGCCTGGTGGGCTACAGCTCATGCAGTCACAAAGAGTCGGAGATGACTGAGTGACTACCACTTTGGCCTTGCTAGAGTTTGCCGGTACTCCCAGAAAGGAGTTGATACACCTGCCTGGACCCCTGATTTTCATACCTTTCTTCAAGAAGATACCTCCAGATCACATGCTCAGGAGGCCAGCAGGGTTTATCTTTGAGGTTCCACAAGACAGTATGTGTGTATTTGCTTTAAAAGCTGCTGCCTGAGGGTCTGGCTTATCAGCCTGAAACTAGGTTCTAACTGAGATCTCTCTGTCTGGAATGCTAACAAGTCTTGGCACACCCTCAATAACTAGGCCCTATCAAGAATACATCGGGCTGCTTAAACAATCACAAAGGTTCAAGAGACAACTGAGAACTAGGGCAAGGTTGAATGATAAGGTTCATTTCTTACACAAGGCCACTCCTTCAAATCTGAGGGAAGGAGTCATCCCCCCCAACCCCCCGAGTATATAGAAGCAAACATGGAGAGTCAGACAAATGCGGAAACGGAGGAATATGTTCCAAATGGAACAATAAGATAAAATCCCAGGGGAAAAATCCGTAATGAAATGCAGATAAATAATTTAGCTGATAAAGAGGTCAAAGTAATGGTCATAAAGATGAGACCTTCAACAAAGAGAAAATATAAGAAAGTAACAAGTGGAAGTTGAAGTTGAATTATAGAATATAATAACCGTGCTGAAAAATATGCTCGAGGTGTTCATCAGAAGACCAGATGAACTAGCAGCAAGGATCGGGGATCTGGAAGGCTGGCCAGTGGAACCCATCCAAACAGAATAGCACAAAAAGTGCTTAAAAGTCAAGGTATCTGAAGAGACCTATGAAACAACATGAAGCAGAACAACATTTACATTATAGGGATTCCAGAAGAAAGAGAGAAAGGGGGCAGAAAACGTATTCGAACAAAATAATGGCTGAAAATTTCCCTAACATGGGAAGGAAATATAATCCAGATCCAGAAAGCCCAGAGAGTTCCAAAGAAGAGGAACTCAGAAAGATTTACACCAAGATGCATTATGATTAAAATGTCAGAGTTCAAGAGTGAATCTTAAAAGAGTAAGAAAAACAAAACCAACCACACTTGTTATATACAAAAGAATCTCCCAATGACTATTAGATTTTCAGCAGAAACTTTGTAAGCCAGAAAGGAGTGGTGTGATATATTCAAAGAGCTGAAAGGAAAAACTTTCAAACAAGAATAATCTTCCTTGTCAGATTATCATTCAGAATTGAAGGGAGATAGTTTTCCAGACAAGCAAAAAGTAAAGGTATTCATTACCGCTAAGCTGGCCTTGCAAGAAATGTTAAAGGGATTTCCTTAAGGTCAAAAATAAGGATACTAATTAGTATCAAGAAAACATATGTTTATGAATATCTCACTGGTAAAGGTAAATATGTAGTAAAGATAGGGGATTGATTACTTATAGAGCTAGTACAAAGGTTAAAAGGCAAAAGTAATAAAAATAACTGCAACTATAATAATTATAGAGAATAAAAAGCTGTAATATGTGATATTGAAAATGTAAAATGTGGGAAAAGAGTAAAGAATATACAATTTTAGAATGTGTTCAAACTTAAATTGCCAAGAACTTAAAATAAACTGGTACTCACACACTCATACACACACACAAACACATACATGTATATGCATACATACATACATAGGCTATTAAGTATGACCCTCCTGGTAAATATAAATGAAAAATGGACAGTACATACCAAGAAATAATGAGAATGAGTTTTAAGCATAATACTAAGGAAAATCATCAAACCATAAGGGAGGAGAACAAGAGAAGAAGAAACAGAGAGGGACTACAAAACAACTAAGATAAATGTAAATGGGCTGTAATTCTCCAATCAAAGTAAGGGACCAAATGGATAAAAAACAAGACCCTGTATTTTCTGCCCATAAGACACTCACTTCAAATGTAAGCACACAGTCAGACTGAAAGTAAAGTGATGGAAAAAGATGTTTCATATAGGCAGAGAACAGAGAAGGCTGAGGTAGCTATATTTACATCAGGCAAAATAGACTTTAAAACAAAGTGAAAGTGAAGCCACTCAGTCGTATCCGACTCTTTGTGACTCCATGGACTGTAGCCTGCTGAACTCCTCCACCCATGGGATTTTCCAGGCAAGAATACTGGAGTGGGTCACCATTTAAAACAAAGACGGTAATAAAAGATAAAGATGATCATTACATAATGATTAAGGGGTCAATCCAACAAGAAGATATAACATTTGGAAATATTTATTCACCCAACATAATCTGAGCCACAGTCAGCTCCCAGTTTTGTTTCTGCTGACTGTATAGAGCTTCCTCATCTTTGGCTGCAAAGACTATAATCAATCTGATTTCAGTATTGACCATCTGGTTATGTCCATGTGTAGAGTCATCTTTTGTGTTGTTGGAAGAGGGTGTTTGCTATGACCAGTACATTCTCTTGGCAAAACTCTATTAGCCTTTGCCCTGCTTCATTCTGTACTCCTAGGTCAAATTTGCCTGTTACTCTAGATATCTCTTGACTTCCTACTTTAGCATGCTAGTCCCCTCTGATGAAAAAGACATCTTTTTGGGGTGTAGTTTTATAAGGTCTTGTAGATCTTCATAGAACCATTCAACTTGAGCTTTTTCAGCATTACTGGTTGAGGCATAGACTTGGACTACTGTGATACTGAATGTTTCCCTTGGAAATTGAGAAAGTAGGGAAAACCACTAGACCACTCAGGTATGAGCTAAATCAAATCACTTATGATTATACAGTGGAAGTGACAAATAGATTCAAGGGTTTAGATCTGATAGACAGAGTGCCTGAAGAACTATGGATGCAGGTTCGTGACATTGTACAGGAGGCAGTGATCAAGACCATTCCCAAGAAAAAGAAATACGAAAAGGCAAAATGATTGTCTGAGGAGGCCTTACAAATAGCTGAGAAGAGAAGAGGAGCCAAAGGCAAAGGAGAAAAGGAAAGATATGCCCCTCTGAATGCATTGTTCCAAAGAATAGCAAGGAAAGATAAGAAAGCCTTCCTCAGTGATCAGTGCAAAGAAATAGAAGAAAACAATGGAATGGGAAAGACTAGAGATGTCTTCAAGAAAATTGGAGATACCAAGGGAACATTTCATGCAAAGATGGGCACAATAAAGGACAGAAATGGTATGGAACTAACAGAAGCAGAAGATATTAAGAGGTGGCAAGAATACACAGAAGAATTATACAAAAACAATCTTCACGACCCAGATAACCACGATGGTGTGTTCACCCATCAAAAGCCAGACATCCTGGAACGTGAAGTCAAGTGGTCCTTAGGAAGCATCACTATGAACAAAGCTAGTGAAGGTGATGGAATTCCAGATGAGCTATTTCAAATCCTAAAAGATGATGTTGTGAAAGAGCTGTACTCAATATGCCAGCAAATTCTGAAAACTCAGCAGTGGCCACAGGACTGGAAAAGGTCAGTTTTCATTCCAATTCCAAAGAAAGGCAATGCCAAAGAATGCTCAAACTACTGCACAGTTGCACTTATCTCACATGCTAGCAAAGTAATGCTCCAAGTTCTCCAAGCCAAGTGTCAGTAGTATGTGAACCATGAACTTCCAGATTTTTAAGCTGGATTTAGAAAAGGTAGAGGAACCAGAGATCAAATTGTCAACATTCATTGGATCATTGAAAAAGCAAGAAAGTTCCAAAGTTCCTTTGCTTTATTGGCTATGCCAAAGCCTTTGACTGTGTCGATCACAACAAACTGTGGAAAAATTCTTCAAGANCAAAGTAATGCTCCAAGTTCTCCAAGCCAAGTGTCAGTAGTATGTGAACCATGAACTTCCAGATTTTTAAGCTGGATTTAGAAAAGGTAGAGGAACCAGAGATCAAATTGTCAACATTCATTGGATCATTGAAAAAGCAAGAAAGTTCCAAAGTTCCTTTGCTTTATTGGCTATGCCAAAGCCTTTGACTGTGTCGATCACAACAAACTGTGGAAAAATTCTTCAAGAGTTGGGAATACCAGATCACCTTACCTGCCTCCTGATAAATCTGTATGCAGGTCAAGAAGCAGCAATTAGAACTGGATATGAAACAACAAACTGGTTCCAAATTGGGAAAGGAGTATGTCAAGGCTGTATATTGTCACTCTGCTTATTTATCTTACATGCAGAGCACATCATGCGAAATGCCGAGCTGGGTGAAGCACAAGGTGGAATCAGGTTAGCCAGGAGAAATATCAATAACCTCAGATATGCAGATGATACCACCCTTATGGCAGAAAGTGAAGAAGAACTGAAGAGCCTCTTAAAAGAAGACACTGAAAAAGTTGGCCTAAAACTCAGCATTCATAAAACTAAGATCAGGGCATCTGGTCCCATCACTTCATGGCAAATAGATGGGGAAACAGTGGAAACAGTGAGAGACATTTTTTTTTTTTTGGTCTCCTAAATCACTGCAGATGGTGACTGCAGCCACAAAATTAATCTGCTTGCTCCTTGGAAGAAAAGCTATGACCAACCTAGACAGCATATTAAAACACAGAGACATTACTTTGCTGACAAAGGTCTGCCTAGTTAAAGCTATGGTTTTTGCAGTAGTCATGTATGGATGTGAGAGATGGACTATAAAGAAAGCTGAGCATCAAAGAATTGATGCTTTTGAACTGTGGTGTTGGAGAAGACTCTTGAGAGTCCCTTGGACTGTAAGGAAATCCAACAGTCCATCCTAAAGGAAATCAGTCCTGAATATTCATTGGAAGGACTGATCCTGAAGCTGAAACTCCAATACTTTGGCCACCTGATGTGAAGAACTGACTCGCTGGAAAAGACCTTGATGCTCGGAAAGATTGAAGGCAAGAGGAGAAAGGGATAACAGAGGATGAGATCATTGGATCACATCACCAATTCAATGGATATGAATTTGAACAAGCCCCCAGAGTTGGTAATGGACAGGGAAGCCTGATGTGCTACAGGCTGGAGTCACAAAGAATTAGACATGACTGAGCAACTTAAATGAATTGATTCACCCAACATAGGAGCACCTAAATATATCAAGCAAGTATTAGTAGACCTAAAGGGAGAAGCTGACAGCAGTATAGTAATAGAGAACTTTAACACCCTAGTTACATTAATGGATATATCATCCAAACAGGAAGTTAATAAGGACACATTGGCCTTCAATTTCACATTGGACAAGACAAATTTAATAGACATATAAAGAACATTCCATCCCGAAATAGGAGAATACATTCTTGTCAAAGGTACACAGAACATTCTCCAGGAAGGCTCATATGTTAAGCTCTACAAGTCTCAATCAATTTAAGAAGATTGAAATCATTTCAAGCATCTTTTCCAACCATCTGGAAATGATTCCAAGTATCATTTCCCACCAATGTGTGTAAAAGATACAAAGTATTATAATAGACTACCATGNTACACAGAACATTCTCCAGGAAGGCTCATATGTTAAGCTCTACAAGTCTCAATCAATTTAAGAAGATTGAAATCATTTCAAGCATCTTTTCCAACCATCTGGAAATGATTCCAAGTATCATTTCCCACCAATGTGTGTAAAAGATACAAAGTATTATAATAGACTACCATGAATAATTATATGCTAACCAATTGGACAAGTAGAAGAAATGGATAATTTCCTAGGAACATACAATCTTCCAAGACTTAATCATGAAGAAACAAAGTCCAGATAGACTAATTATTAGTAGAGTGATTGAAATAGTGATCAAAAATCTACCCCCAAATGAAAGTCCAGGATCAGGTGGCTTCACTGTTGAATTCTACCAAACTTTCAAAGACTTTCAAGATTCTCAAACTCTTCTAAAAAGATGAAGAGGAGAGAATGTTTCCAAATTTCCAAATTCACTTCAGAAGGCCAACAAAGCACACAAGAACAAAATTATAGGCCAGCCAAAATGTTGCTAAACCAAATTTAATGATGTATTTTCACTAAAATGTTAATAAACCAAATTTAATGATGTATTGAAAGGATCATATGCCATGATCAAATGGGATTTGTTCCAGGGATGCAAGGACTGTTCAACATCTGCAGATAAATTACTGTGATATGTCATGTTAATAAAATGAAGGATAAAAATCATATGATAATACCAATTGATGCAGGAGAAACTTTTGAGAAAATCCAGCATCCAGTAGTAATAATAAAAAAAACTTCAACAATATGAATACAGAGGGAATATACCTCAACATAAAAAGGCAATATATGACAAATGCACAGTTATCATCATACTCATGGTGAAAGTTGAAAACTTTTCTCTACGATGAGGTATAAGATAGGGTTGCCCGCTCTCACTACTTCTCTTCAACATAGTATTGAAAATCCTAGTCATAGAAGTTAGGCAAGAAATATAAAAAAGGGCATTTAAATTGGAAAGTACCTCCACTAGTTTGCCAGGAGAAATAACAATAACCTCATATATGCAGATGATACCACCCTTATGGCAGAAAGCGAAGAGGAACTAAAGAGTCACTTGATGAAGGTGAAAGAGGAGAGTGAAAAAGTTGGCTTAAAGCTCAACATTCAGAAAACTAAGATCATGGCATCTAGTCCCATCACTTCATGGGAAATAGATGGGGAAACAGTGGAAACAGTGTCAGATTTTATTTTTCTGGGCTCCAAAATCACTGCAGATGGTGACCGCAGCCCATTAAATTAAAAGACTTGCTCCTTGGAAGCAAGCTATGACCAACCTAGATAGTGTATTAAAAAGCAGAGACATTACTTTGCCAACAAAGGTCTGTCTAATCAAAGCTATGGTTTTTCCAGTAGTCATGTATGGATGTGAGAGTTGGACTATAAAGAAAGCTGAGCACTGAAGAATTGATGCTTTTGAAATTTGGTGTTGGAGAAGACTCTTGAGAGTCACTTGGACTGCAAGGCGATCCAACAGACCCTGAAGGAAATCAGTCCTGAATGTTCATTGGAAGGACTGATGCTGAAGCTGAAACTCCAATAATTTGGGCACCTGATGTGAAGAAGTGACTCATTGAAAAGACCCTGATGCTGGGAAAGACTGAAGGCAAGAGGAGAAGGGGACAACAGAGGATAAAATGATTGGATGGCATCACTGACTCAATGGACATGAGTTGGAGTAAACTCTGGGAGTTGGTGATGGACAGGGAGGCCTGGCGTGCTGCAGTCCATGGGGCTGCAGAGTTGGACATGACTGAGTGACTGAACTGAAACTGAACTGAATTAGGAAAGGAACAAGTAAAACTATCACTGTTTGCAAATGAANTTGGATGGCATCACTGACTCAATGGACATGAGTTGGAGTAAACTCTGGGAGTTGGTGATGGACAGGGAGGCCTGGCGTGCTGCAGTCCATGGGGCTGCAGAGTTGGACATGACTGAGTGACTGAACTGAAACTGAACTGAATTAGGAAAGGAACAAGTAAAACTATCACTGTTTGCAAATGAAATAATTTATATATAGAAAACCTAACAAAAAAAGTAACAGAACTGGACATGGAAAAACAGACTGGTTCCAAATAGGAAAAGGAGTATGTCAAGGCTATATATTGTCACCCTGCTTATTTAACTTATATGCAGAGTACATCATGAGAAATGCTGGACTGGAAGAAGCACAAGCTGGAATCAAGATTGCTGGGAGAAATAGCAATCACCNCCAGTTTATTAGGAGCCTCTGTTTAAAAAAAAGAATGAGATGTAGGGGCTCTAGGTGAAAAAATATAAGTTTGAAAAATGTGAAAAATTATTTAAGAATTAGAGATGAAGAATCCAAAGAAAACTTGGAGGTATCTTTTCCGTTCCAAGCCTTTTAAAGTACTCTTTGCATGAAGTTACTATCTTTATGGGGTATAAGAATTTCATAGTCAAGTAATTTTGACAACTGCTTAGTTAGAAAAAATCATACCAATTTTGAAAAATTAGACTTTAAATAAAAGCTTCTAACATTCATTGTTTTTTACAACTGTTAGGTAAGACTGGAACACATACCTGGTCAAAAGTACAAATGTTTACCACCAACTGATAGAATAATGAATTGTTTATTATGAAAACTGGTCTATTTGGAAAAGTAGCATTGTAAACAAATTGATTAAATAAAAAATTAAAACTAGATATTTTAATGTTAAGTGGTCATGTGAAATTACTGAAACATTACTACATTGCTACAGAGCTACATTACTTTTGTCCAATAAACTTGTTTAGTTCAGTACATTGAGACTACATCTTGAAAAATCTTTATAGTACCGGTACTAACTAAATTAAGTGGACACCTGGAACATTTACACATTTTGGGAAGCCTTAAGAGAACCAAGTGACAAAAAGCTCACAGCCTATTGCCATAAAGCTGAAACATGTGTTCTGACTTATGCTGGTCAAGTATCTGCTAATAGTCATATCCAAATTTTTAAAAAATGGTTATACCCAGCTGTAATAATTTAATGTGAACCTGGGCAATATCTAGTTGATATATTCTTTTCCTCATGTACTAGGGTATTTTCCTTAAAAACTAATTCATACAAAAATTTAAACTGCGTGTTCTTTGTTCAGGTATTATTTGCATGCTTCTTTATTGACTGTATAGTACTCCAAGACTGAAAGTATCTAAGTTGATATTGTNAATTTAATGTGAACCTGGGCAATATCTAGTTGATATATTCTTTTCCTCATGTACTAGGGTATTTTCCTTAAAAACTAATTCATACAAAAATTTAAACTGCGTGTTCTTTGTTCAGGTATTATTTGCATGCTTCTTTATTGACTGTATAGTACTCCAAGACTGAAAGTATCTAAGTTGATATTGTAAAGAAGCTGCTAGTTGCTTATTGGGTGGATTGTTTCAGATAATTGTATTTTTAATATACTATATTCCAACCAAAATAAATTTCCAGTTATACTATATGTAGAAAAACCTCTGAAATTCTGGTAATGAATTTGTTCACATTATTCATAGTTCAATTCAATTTGTAAAGAGTGCAATATAATATGCATTTGTCCATGAAGTCTTTTTTTTTTAAATCATTCTATATTAATAATTTAGCTTATAAATTTATCTAAACAAGTAAGTATTACTGTTAAAGATCTTTCGATGGCCAGAAAGTGAATCATTATCTCTGGAAAAATGTCAGAATGCTCCAAAGACATATGTTTAGACTATTGGTCTTTTTAAGCCATGAAAGTAGAAATGGCATGTTCAAAGACTGACTTCGTCATGTGTGGCAGATGGAAAAGCAGAGTCATAGATACTTCCGAGAAGAGACAGCACTTTGCTGAAAAAGCTTAATGTGAGTTGGGGCAGCCAACAGATATTCTGAGGACTTTAGGTCTGACTTGTAAAGACATATAGTGTAGACAAGGATGCCAGTACTTCACTGAAATGAAGATGCTCTTGTGAAGTTCATACGTGGTTGTTTCAGAAAAAGTCTCCATATGCCACAGAACAAAATAATGTACTAAACTAATTAATTGCTACCATTTAAATCCCTCAAAACTCATAGCAAATAACAAATATGTTTTAAGACCTATGTGGGTTTCCCTGGTAGTCCAGTGGTTAAAAGTCTACCTTGCAGCACAGGGGACACTAGTCTGATCCCTGGGTGCCTGTGTACCACAGCTACTGAGCCCACAAGCCACAACTACTGACGCTGCAGCCTAGAGCTCATGCCTGACAACTGAAGAAGCCGTAGCAGCCACTGCAGCGAGAAATCTGGGCCTCAAAACTGAAGAGTAGCTCCTGCTCACTGCAACTAGAGAAAGCCTGTGCACAGGCAAAATTAAGTAAAATTGTTTTAAAAAGATCTATAAGTATTGGTGAAGTATTGATTTTTAAAAAATTGACAAAATTGAAGCTCACTGCAGAGACTGCCCTCAGCTTAGGGCATTTAAAGAGACTCTACTGAAGCAGTAAATTCATCTATTTTACTGACTTTGCAAAGCACATATGAAATAATTTTGTTAATATGAACTTTATTTTCTTTATAGAGAATTTTGATTACTGACTGTAGCAACTCAATATGGATAAAATTTTAAAACTAGAAGGAAACTTGGAGACCTAGTCTTTACTTACTTATTTAACAGAATGAGGACACCATGCCTGACCCTGAGGGCTTAAAAATGAGTTGTTTAAAAATTCCATGCTAATTAGTGTCAGCACTGGGACTTAAATACAGGTGTTCCTACTTCTAAGCTGAAAATACAAAATATAATTGAACAATTATATACTTACTGTTATCAGTTAACATATGATGATAGCAGTGCTACCATGTATCCCCTGTCCTCCCATTTATTCTGTCCATCTAAAAATTTTCCAGTATGTCTGGTTTGTTTTGGACCTGTTGTTGCTGATATTTAGTCACTAAGTCTGTTTGACTCTTTTGCAACCCCATGGACTGTAGCCCACCAAGGCTCCTCTGTCTATGGGATTTTCTAAATGAGAACATGGAGTGGATTGCCATTTCCTTCTCCAGGGGACCTTCCCAACCGAGGGACCGAACCCACGTCTCCTACTTGGCAGGTGGATTCTTTACTACTGAGTCACCAGGGAGGCCTGTTTAAGATCTAGTATCTGGCTAATGCTCAGTATCACACATTTAATTTAGAAATCCTATTTCAAGAAGCGGAAAGACAGAATCTTTTGTGTTCTGGTATATGTGACATTATNGTCTCCTACTTGGCAGGTGGATTCTTTACTACTGAGTCACCAGGGAGCCCTGTTTAAGATCGAGTATCTGGCTAATGCTCAGTATCACACATTTAATTTAGAAATCCTATTTCAAGAAGCGGAAAGACAGAATCTTTTGTGTTCTGGTATATGTGACATTATTTGAAAATATGGGAACACACATGTTTTGAGTGATTATATGAGAAAGGATTACTGTCTAAAACTGGATAGTAATAAAAGAAATAGAGGAGTCAGACAATCTTGTATAATGGCCCTATAACCTCACAGGTGGCAACTCTATCTGGGAATATAGAATTCAAGCAAAGAGTTTATGATGCTTGAAATTCTTTTACCAGAAATGTGTACTATATCAATAAGAAAGTACATACTACTCCTTGCAGTAACATCAGTACTGGCTCTAACTGCCTCTTCTCTTTTCTCTGACCATAAAGAAATATTTATTAGAGGACGAGAAGAAATTCAGAGTGAAGTCTCATGGAATGTCACTTTTGCCTAAATGATATTTCTATCATTGGTTTCATAATAATATTACTCCAAAGTATTCCTTTTGGGTAGATCAAAATACCTTTCAAGACTATAATACTCCTAAGAAATCTCTTGTTAAGTCATCCAAGGAATGAGAAAGTTTTAGCACATGAACTTAATAAAATGTCTTGGCATGCAGGCCCAGAGTAACATATGCATTTGAGGAATTATTTTTTTCAATTTTATTTATTTAATTATTTTTCACTGCACTGGGTCTTCATTGCTGTGTGTGGGCTACTCTCTAGTTGCGGCGTGCAGGCTTCTCATTGTGGTGGTTTCTCACTGTGGTGGCTTCTCTTGTTGCAGAGCATGGGCTTTTGAACATGGGCTCAGTAGTTGTGGCCCATGAAGCACGTGGAATCTAACCAAACCAGGTGTTGAACCATTGTCCCCTGCACTGGCAGGCAGATTCTTAAACACTGGACCATCAGGGTAGTCCAGCAATTGTTGAAGTTAGTAAAATAATAAGGAAATAAGCAGTAGAGAATAAAGAAAAATGTGAAAGTGTAGTTGCTCAGTTGTGTCTGACTCTTTGCAACCCCACAGACTGCAGCCTACCAGGCTCCTCCGTCCATGGGATTTTCCAGGCAAGAGTACTGGAGTGGGGTGCCATTGCCTTCTCCGAGTAAAGTAACTATACCCCAATAAAAAACAAAACAGAACTTTCCTTCTTTTGTCCCAAACACATACTTTTCTGAATCAAAGACCTGGACTCTTGCTTTTGTTGTTAGTTATTTAAATCAACTTTTAATCTTTAGTTAAAATATTTTCTTTTATCACAAATAATTAGGACACTTGAATGTTCAAATTACTGTATTACTTTTGTGTAAAAAGTTTTTTTTTGAGTTTATAAAATTTTATTCTGTCTTGGATTCAAATATATATATATATATATATATATATATATATATATAATCTTTTGCAGAAAGACACCACACCCAAATATAAGGTATCCTAGAGTACCTGTCTCTTATACACATCTAGATGTGTATAAGAGACAGACATGGAGTAGATTGCCATTTCCTTCTCCAGGGGATCTTCCTGATCCAGGAATTGAACCCAGGTCTCCTGCATTGCAGGGACATCCTTTACTGACTGAGCTATGAGGGAAGGCCATCTATCTCTATAGATATATGTGAATCTATATTTTATATACTATTTAAAATTTGGATCATGCTATACATTCCATTTTGAAACTTACTTTTTAACCTAAGAGTATATATTATGGGCAGTATTCAAAATCATTGAATTTTTCTGGGTAACTGATTTATTTATTCATAAGTATATTTTTAATAAAAATTTCACATATTTAAGGCATACAACATGAAGATTCGGTATACATATGAATTCTCACAATTAATTAGCACAGCTATCACCTCACATATTTACCTTTTTAATTTATTTGCTTTGGTGAGAACAGGTTACATACTGCTCTCTTAGCAAATTTTAATTATGCCATGTAATATTATCAACTGTCATCACCGTTATACATTTATCTTACAATTGAAGGTTTTTACCCTTGAACCAGCTTCTATTTCTTCCTGCACCAAGCCCCTGGCTACCACCATTTCCACTCTGTTTCTATGAGTTCTACTTTTTTTTTTTAAAGATTGTGCATATAAGTGAGACCATGCAGTAGTAGTGTACCCTCCCAATCCGTCGCTTTTGCATCTATGAATTCAGCCAACCACAGATTTGAAAAAGAAAATTCTAATAAGCTCCAAAAAGCAGAATTTGAATTTGCCTTACACTAACAACTACTTACATAGTGTTTAATTTACAGTTATTTACATAGTATTTACATTGTATTAGGCACTATAAGTAACCCAAAGAAGACTCATAAGAAGATGTGCATAAGCTACGTGCAAATACAACACTTTTATGGAAGGACATCTGTGAACTTTGTGTGTCTGTGGGGGGTTTTGGAACCAATATCTCATGGGTACTGGGGACAACTGCATTTGTCTTCCTTTATCTGGGTTATTTCACTTAGCGCCATTCCTTCCAGGTTGATCCATGTTGTTGCAAATGCCAGGATTTTTCTTTAAAGACTATAATATTCCATTGTATATGTACACCACATTTTCTTTACTCATTCATTTGTTGAAGGACACTTAGGTTGTTTTTATACCTTGGATGAGGTGAATAATGAATGCTTCACTGAACGTGCGAGTACAACTAACTCTTCAAGATAGTGATTTCATGTAATATAATTTTTAATGTCAGTATTGTAATATGGCTATATTTAATACCATGTTTAGTTTAGGATTTATTACATTTTGTATTTCACATTATTCTTTTCTTGCATTATAATAATGATAATATGCTTAATAATGATAATATGCTTAATATAATAACGATAATATGCTTCAAAGTTGAATTTGCTTCCTAGAACACTAATAGATATTATTTTCACAATGTAATGTTTTAATCTTGAATGTAATGTTTCTGACATTAACATTTCTACACTATTGTACATACCACTAACATTTACCCATGGACTTTTTTCATCCCTTTAATTTTTACCTTTTCTTGGTATTTTGATATATGTTGATATATATTGATAAGGTGTGTTTCTTATTAATAATGTGTGTAGGCTTTTTTCTTAATATTCATCTAAGTGGAAAATTACTGCTAGTTAAGAAGAGAATTTAACCTATTTTCAATGTTTTTTGTGTAATTAATTTTAGTGGATGGGTGTTGTGGGTACAGTTTAGGTACAGGAGCTATTTTGGTCATTTTAGTTAACTCTTCACCCTTTTTTGATTGAGAGATAATTGACATATAACATTGTATTAGTTTCATCACCACATAATCATGTGATATTTGCACATATTGTGAGATGATAACCACAATAAATCTAGTTAACATTCATCACCATACATAGTTACAAATTTTTTGGTGATAAGACTTTTTCAGATTTACCATATCAGTAGCTTTCAAATATTTATTTAAATATTATTAATTATATTCACTATGCTGTACATTACATTCCTGTGTCTTATTTGTTTTAAAACTGGACATTGTTATCTTTTAACTCCCTTCACCTATTTCACCCACTCTTCATACCCTGCCTCTGGCAACCACCAATCTGGTCTCTGTATCTCTGAGGTGGTGGTTTTTTGAAATTACACATATAAATAAGATCATATGATACTTGTCTTTCTCTGTCTGCCATATTTCACTTAGCATAATGCCCTCAGAGTCCATGTGTGTGGTCAAAAATGGCAAGATTTCATATTTTTATGGAATGGCAAGATTTCATGTTTTAGTGTATATATACACTCCATTTTCTTTACCCATCAGGGCACATGTAGGTTATTTCCTGTATCTCCTCTTGAGGAGCTTTTCTCCTAATATTAATAATAAAATCAATATTTTTCTGATTAAAGCCCATACTCTGAAGTATGATGGCAAAATGCCTCATAACTTCCAAACTTTACCATTTTACATTTAACATTGTATTTATATAAAATAGCCATAAATAGCCAGCCTTGCTCTAAGGAATTTAGAAACCTACTTACTTTATTGAGTTCATTTTGTTGTTGTTGCTGTTTTAATGATAAGCCAATGTATTTCCATTTTGAAATAGTCACATTTTGGTTTTTTTGGTTGGGGGGAATGTTACCTAAACCTCCATTTAGTCCTCAGATGATTGCAATCAGAACAGAACTTCCATCTCAACCAAAATTGCCCTTGTGAGCATCAGCAGTGACTTCTAGTTAATCAATCCATTGATCATTCAATACTGCTTCCCTAACTAATGTCTCTGATGCTTTTGGCATTATTGAAAAGAGGTTCCCAGAATATGGTGGGAAACCATAAGAAAGTGGTCCCTTAATCAGCATTCTTTTTTGGGCAGCCTTCTTATATGCATAGAAAGTGGTTTTGTTCAGTTTTCAGTCTTTGAGTTCTCTTCTGATTACTAATTTCTCCTTGGGAAGAACTTGTTGAAAAGCTGTTCCCTAACTTTTCCTCATATAAGAGCCTGAAGTATTTTATTATAATAAAATCCTTAAATTTAGACCTGTGTAGATTATAGAATATGAATAAAATTATGCCAAACTACCACATTTTAAATTGCAATAATTCTATTTCAATATACTCCGTCTTCTCATTTGTTGAAATAGCCAGCTATTTTGTTGAAACTGCTGTCAAAGCAATAGTAAATTTATTCTAAAATGTTTTAATATTTGTGGTATTTGGCAGTCTATTCAGTAAGTCTTTAATTACATCTGATAGAAATACAAGTTCCATCTGTCTTACACATGCATCCTACTCAAAGGATGGCACCAGGGCAAGTCTGTTTCTGATGCTCATAAATAAGATACCAACAAACCCACAATATTGGTACAGACTGTTCTGGACCAGGTTCTAAAATGTTAACCACAGGAAGTGATTTTAGTTCTTTTTTTAAAACCTTTTTAAAAAAAAATTTTCCCTCCATCAGACCGCCTACGTGCTCACTGTGGCACGTTAGATTTCCTGGATCTTCTAAGTACTCAGAATTACTGGAATAACCAAATGGAAGGCAATCTTATTTAATTATGTAAAATGTAGACATAGAACTAAAGCGATAGCTATCTAAGTCTGATCATTCTAAAATGAAGGTTTTTAAGAAAAGACCACTAAAGCTTGTAAAATGTGTGGTCACAGCAAATACAGATCAATGCATTAACAGTCAACCTTTCTGGTAATTCGTAAGATAACTTGTAATTCATAAACCTTCATAAGTCTAGCTTACCTTATCACCACTCTTTGACATTTGTATTTACAATATTGAGTTATTTGCTATTGAAATTTAAATTTTAAATGCGAACAAAAATATTAAGAAGGACATCAGTGTGCTGTACTTAATAGTTGACTCAATTTTTCTCAGGAGGTGCTTTCTTTTGTAATTAAAATAATGTGCTATTAATATATATTTATATGAAAATATATAAACTGCAATTAATTTGTTAAAATTAATTTTAAAATTAAAATTATTCATATAACTTTGGATATGTTTCTAAGAGTTTCCTTAACAGTNTTATTTGCTATTGAAATTTAAATTTTAAATGCGAACAAAAATATTAAGAAGGACATCAGTGTGCTGTACTTAATAGTTGACTCAATTTTTCTCAGGAGGTGCTTTCTTTTGTAATTAAAATAATGTGCTATTAATATATATTTATATGAAAATATATAAACTGCAATTAATTTGTTAAAATTAATTTTAAAATTAAAATTATTCATATAACTTTGGATATGTTTCTAAGAGTGTCCTTAACAGTTTGGATTTGTCTCAACATTTCTGAACACAGAATAAAATTTCCACAGTGTTCACAGATGACTGTTCTTGGTGTAGTGTTCTCTTTTCTTCTTTATTACATAATAGAGAAAATGAAGCATATGAAGTTTAGTAGGTTGGAAAATATTTTTTCATTTTTTAGGATGAATTTTAATTATTTTGATCATTTTGCTAAGGTTATCATTCAGTTTTGATTCTGTTCAGTTCTGCTGAACTGTCTAACATTTTACCTCATGGCAAATAATTTGAAATACTTTCATGTTTTGTATGATCCATTTCAATTATTTTTGATCAAGATGGCTGATCTTATAGAAGACTATGCTATAATGTCTCTCCCCACGTTTTTATATTATGAAATTCTTAGATGAATGAGTCAAATTCGTTAAGTTTTGTAACACATACCCACTTATCAAGTAAATTAAAACAGCAATTTTCCTTTACTCAGGTGGTTCTTTTTTCCAGATAGAAACTGGCAAATAAGAGATTCTGACTAAGATTCTTCATTTACTGAGAATTCATTCTGGTGCACAATTAATAAAATCCTTGGGGTAACATAAGCTTAGGTGGGGAAATGGACAAGGGTAGAGGGGACAGAAAAGTGTCATTAACTTCCTGAAGGGCATGAGAGTGAAAATGTGAGATCCAAAGATCCTTCTGTAGGATTTTGAAAGACCATCTCATCTCCATGATTGGAATTATTAAGTTGAGTTATCACAGAAAACACGAGGAATTACATAAAACTATGAACTGAGATTGTTGTCCTTTAATGTCTGAATAAGCTTACTCTCAACTCTTGATTTCTCCAAGACATCCTTATAGTTATCTTCAGCACGGAATTTCTTTAAGAGATTGTGTTCGCTGCTTTTACTTCTCAGTCCTTAAATATGAATATAATTTCCTCCCACTTTTTTATGAGTTCTTCTGGAAAAAGCTAAGTTCACTACTGTTTTTATCTACATCTTACCCAGTCTCTTTATAGCATTTGTCACTGAGACAAGTGCTTCCTTGGTAATATCTTAGCTTCTGCCTACAGTGTCACACCTCTCTCTGAGTTTATCTTCTGTCTCCAAGGATCTTTTTTGGGTTGTTTCCCCTGAATCTGCTTCTTTAATCTAACCTTGTTGTTGTTGTTCAGTCACTAAATTGCATCCGACTTTTTGCATCTCCAGTGACTGCAACATGCCAGGCTTCCCTGTCTTTCGCTATCTCCTGGAGCTTGCTTACACTCATGTCCATTGATTTGGTGATGCCATCCAACCATCTGATTCTCTGTCACCCCCTTATTCTCCTGCCCTCAATCTTTCCCAGCAACAAGGTCTACTCTTACTAGTTAGGTATCTCACATGCTGTGTTTTGTCCTCCTTTTGGCATGTTTTCCTTTGTCTATCTCATTTATTCCTATGGCTTCAACTTCTGAGAACTGCCATTTTACATGCATACAAACCCCTTTCTTAGCTCATGAGCCTGGATCACCCATGAAGCATAATTACAAGCTGTGGTACGTGTTAGAATAAAGCTCATGGAAGCTATGGAAATAAATAAATAATTTAGAAAAATAAAAGGGAGAATCTGACCTGTTGGGTAAAGGTAGCTGAAGAAAGCTTCCTGGAGGAACTGATTGTTGAAGAGGCATTTGAAGGCAGTGGTGTAAATGATGTTGTGAAAAGCTAGAAGAACAAGCAAGATTCTTGCATGCTCTCTAAAACTGAATTTGCTGAACATCATTCTCATAGTAGTAATACTAAAATCCTGCAGTGATATCTCATCATCTACAGAATAAGGGTAAAATCCTTTAGCCTGGTACTTGAAGTCCCTCATATCCTGGCCTCAAGTTAACTTTCATCTGATTTCTAGCACTCTCTTTGATCTAGTTTGTTGTTTGGTTGCTATGTCGTGTCCAACTCTGTGACCTCATGGATTGCAGCAGGCCAGGCTTCCCTGTCCCTCACTATGTCTCAGAGTCTGCTCAAACTCATGTCCGTTGAGTCAGCAATGCCATCCAACCATCTCATCCTCTTTGCCCCTTCCCCTTCTGCCCTGATCTACATGGTTGCTTCCTAAACTTCAATGTACATTTAAGACTTTATCATTTGTTTTACACTATTTCTTTACCTGGATTGTCCTCTTTCCTCCACATTTTGTTCCTGGCCAGCATCTCTTATGTATCATTCAAAGCCCAATGAAATATGCTACCTCTGCAAGTCTCCTACACAGTGGGTTTTTGCAGAACTTTTTACAGGACTTTATTATGTTCTTATCATATCTTACTCACAAGAGGTGTCATTATACTGATACTCAGACCATGGCTCTGGACACAGACTGCCTGGAGTCAGTATCCTGTTTCCCCTGATTGTACCTGTGTGATCTCGTATAAGCTAATGATAGTACCTCCTTCATCAAGTTGTTGTAAGGGCCATAGGTATTTATTTCTTAGAACAGTAACTGACTTAGTATTAAGCAGTCAGTTTCTTAGTTATTGTCACCTTAAAAAAATTATATATCATCCTGCACATTCAAGCTACAACTCTTTTGGAGACAGAAGCTATCCTTATTAACCTTTTGCTGGCCACAAAATAAATGAAAAAATAGATATTTATAAGATTGAGTTTGCTATTTCTCTGAAATTCTTTGAATTAAATTCTTACTACCACCTTTGTTTTAATATCTGTTCATGGTTTTGTAGGAAAAGAGAATTGGGGTAATGAGATTTAATTTCTCTGTCACTTGAATTAATGTCCATGCACTGACTAATGTCTTGATATAAAGTGCTCAGCATATGTGTAACTGAATCACTTTGCTGTACACCTGAAACTAACACAACATTGTTAATCAGCTATACTCCAATATAAAACTTAAGAAATAGAAATAAAGTACTCAGGAAGCCCTTGACTGAATTGTGAAATAGACAGAAATTGTCTTTCCTCCGCTGCATTATTTCCCAAGAGTTGTTCTCCTATTCCTAATCTCAAATAGCTATTCTTTTTCTGTCTCATGAACTTCAACTCTCAATTATCTGACAGGCATCTCAAAAGCAATAGTGTGTAAGAAAATAACACATGGATTAATGCATGGATTGGTGTGAAGTGTTATAATTCTAGAGTTGGTTATTCAGTTCATGGAAGTTCAATATAAAAAAAGAAAAGTTGATCATGTGTGGCCCATGATAATTAGTCTAGTTCTATGAACTGAAGTCTACCTAACAATATTTTCCACTTTTAGATTATAAACCTGCAGTACTTTCTAGAGTTATTTACATTTTAATGGAGATCTGAATTTATTTCAAGAAATTCATCTCTTAGTCATTTAAAACTCAATATCAGATTGTCCTATTATCTCCAGTTCTAGAGATTTTGGTTCTCCTATATCTTATATCTGCTCACACTCTTTCACAGATGTTTATTTCTTCATGTTCATAGGAAACATATATTTGTTTGTATGTGGATAGTTGGGGAAAGGACTTGTCCATATCAGCTCAAGTCATTGTGTGCCACAGATTCCCGAAGGCATTGCTTATGGTGAGATTTAAGATTAACAAGCCTTGGGTAGTGTGATGAAGGGATATTCTTTGGAGTATCACATGGTTTTCCCACTTTGTTTACAGGTAGATCCTGATTATACTTATTTGAGAATACTGTCAGTGTGTTTGGGAGCCTTTAGAACTGTATCCTCTAAAGAGAGTTGAGGCAATTTCCTAAGTAGTACTTTCAGAGAGTTGCATTAATTTTATAATACTAACTTTGGAGGCATTAATTTATTGGATCTTTCACAAGTATTCTTTTGGAAGATTCACTTTTAATTAAAACCTAATCTATCACCAAATCAAGTTGATCCCAGTTCAAAAAGAGATTTTAAATTGATTGACATGTACCAGTTTTCACTGCCACTGTTCTGGTTCAATCGTGTCACTTCCTCTGCAGAAAATCACCACACTGGCCTCCTACCTGGTCTGGGTGCTTGCTGTTGGCTGTTGGGCTCTTCTTCTCTGCAAGCTTCTCTCTGATGCTTTTACAGCAGAAATACATTATGGGTGCCAAACTCCAAGCCTCAGGAACTTTTGTGATGGACTCTTAGATTCCAGAAGCTTCACTCATTGGAGATTTGTTATATTTCCTTGATTCGAAAACAGTAAATTACAACTGATTTCCATATAATGACAGATGACACTTTTGTGTCAGTTTTTTCTTTATACTGTACACTATAATTAGACCTAAAATAACTTTAATTATACTATCTAGATACATTTTTAAAGTTGGTCTCATCTGGTAGACAAGAATAATACATAATTGAGACCTCAAAATTATGTCATGTCTACTGCACCCTAAGAAAAAACAAAATGAAAAAAATTTATATTTAGAGTATACTGTGAAAGGTGTTATTTCTCTAGGGGAAAGCAGTATAAATTAGATTTTTTTCCACTCATTTATTTATATTCTGAAAATTTCCACATTTATGCCTATTTAATATTAATCCAAATAAGTTGACCCATACATGTAATAACTTGCTTCACAGAGAAGTGCTATGTAACAATATTTTTCTGTGATATAGTTCAGTATAACAATTATTTTTCTATCATATGGTAGAAAGATATAACTTTTTTTCTGATTACAACCATTTCTATGAAATGGATGGTCCCATAAAAGCAATTGTTTCTTTTGATTTATTTTCTGTCTAAGGTAATAAAATAAAGAAGAAACTTTTCCAATAAGAACTTAGTTGTAGAAATCTTGTAATGACCCTGTCCTGTATCAAGGATGTCTTATCTTCAGATTCCCTTCATCTTTTCAATTTTAATGAGTTCTATTGATTATGCAGGGCTTCCCTGGTGGCTCAGAAGGTGAAGAATTTGCCTGCAATGCGGGAGACCTGGATTTGATCCCTGGGGTGGGAAGATAACCTGGAGGAGCGCATGGTGACCCACTCCAGTATTCTTGCCTGGAGAATCTCCATGGTCAGTAGTCCGCCAGGCTCGCTGTCCATGAGGTCACAAAAAGTTGGACACCATTGAGCAACTAAGCACAGCACAGCATTGATTATGTAAAATAAACTTACTGGAAAAATAATACTCTGATGTATATACACACATAATATGTGTGTTGGAGGAGGTGGCCAGAGAAAGAGAGAAGACACACCATAAAAACCAGGGAGAGATAAGACTAAGGATGATGTGGTAGATTATCATTTAATTTTAAGGTTTCTTTTATAATAAAGTTTCATTGTAGCTGTTAATTCAACAGACAGTAGCTGAATATCATCTACACTTTGATAATCATCAGTTTGTACAGATAGAAGGTTGTGGTTTATATTAGTTCCTATAAAACATTTCTAGGTGATTTCAGTATCTTTTACTGTCCTAGTTTAGCAGTTTCTTGGCCTACTATCTTCTATTTATGTCATCTTCCAGTATGCTTTAGTTTCTCGGTCCCAGTACCATAATCTTGACCTTATCATTGTTGGTAAAGTCAACCTGTTTTTAATCTCAGCTTCAAGAAGACCATTCTCAGACCACCTTTTATCTCTACAATTCACTTTCACAATGACACCACTTTCAAAGATTCTTCAAACCCATCAGGACCTTACAATTCCCTTATTTTATGTCTTTTCACTACCTACTCATTTTCTCACATTCTCACTCATGTTCTCAATTGCCAGTTATCCATTCAAATGCCATGATCCATCACTGCTGCTGCTAAATCACTTCAGTCGTGTCCAACTCTGTGTGACCCCATAGACGGCAGCCCTCCAGGCTCCCCCGTCCCTGGGATTCTCCAGGCAAGAACATTGGAGTGGGTTGCCATTTCCTTCTTCAATGCATGAAAGTAAAAAGTGAAAGTGAAGTCGCTTAGTCATGTCCAACTCTTCGCGACCCCATGGACTGCAGCCCACCAGGCTCCTCCATCCATGGGATTTTCCAGGCAAGAGTACTGGAGTGGGGTGCCATCGCCTTCTCCGATGATCCATCACTAGAACCACTCTTTTTCAGATCCAGCTGCTTACTCCTGTGACCCTTTCTCACTCTTTCATATTTACATGATATAATCCAAAATTTGATAAAAGCTGATTTTCTACTTACTCTGTGCTATACCTGTGGAGCTGAACATGTCTAGAAAAAAATGCTGTGTTGAAATTCACTCCTAAGTTCACAATCATCAATCATTATTAGTGCCTTATTAGTGCTTCCAGTAGTCCTATTACCCTAATCCGTTTTCTTTCTCACACTCTTCATTGACTTTTTTATACCTTCTTCCATCTTTTCAAAACACCCCACTCTCACTCTCATTATCTTCACTCTCAGCTGATAATCCTTTTTCTCATCTTCCTGAGATACAGAAACAATAAATAAAAAAATTTAAAGCTACTACCATTGCAGCAACTCACCATCTACATTTGTACCCTTATACTTTGATCTTCCTCCTTTTAGAAAAATTAACTGATTATGCTTCAATCAAAAGCTAATATTTTCACTGATATACTAGAGCCCATCCCCTCTTGCCAGCTTAAGGACATCACTCCAGCCACCCTCTCTTCTTTCAGCATAAACTTTTTTCTCACTCTTTGGTCAGTGGAAAATTTTAATGTAATTTTTCTCATCTCATAAATCTCTATCTTTAGTTCATACTTCACTCTAGATATCACCTCATCTCTCTGTTTCTCTTTACAACAAAACAATACTTGAGATACTTACTTGTACTTTCTGCATCCAAGCCTTCTCCTGTTATTATTTCTCACTTTAGAAAAAATTGTATTCAGATTTATTGATTGCACCATGTGGTATACAGGATAAGTTTTATTCTTTCAAGATTTCTTGAACTAGTGAGCTTTATATAATTTTTCCATTGACTATATTAAACCTTTTTACTTTCTGTCATCTTAAAAATATGGCTTTTAAAATAAAGTCTCGCTTTTAAAAATTTTCAATGAGAAGATACTTAAATGTGACATTTCACTTTTTAAAAATTTCATGAGATATTTTGTGCTTATCCTTGTGACACAATTTGTTGTTGTTCAGTCACTCAGTCATGTCCAACTTTTTGTGACCCCATGGACTGCAGCGTGCCAGGCTTCCCTGTCCTTCACTATCTCCTGAAGTTTGCTCAAACCCATGTCCATTGAGTCGATAATGCCATCAAACTACCTCATCCTCTGTAACCCCCTTCTCCTGCCTTCAATCTTTCCCAGCATCAGGGTTTTTTCTAATGAGTTGTCTCTTTGCATCAGGTGGCCCAAGTATTGGAACTTCAGTATCAGCCCTTCCAATGAATATTCAGAACTGATTTCCTTTAGGATTAACTGGTTTGATCTCCTTGCAGTCCAAGAGACTTTCAAGAGTCTTCTCCAGCAATACAGTTTGAAAGCATCAGTTCTTCCATGCTCAGCCTTCTTTATGGTCCAGCTCTTACATCTGTACATGGCTAGTGGAAAAACCATAGCTTTGACTATATAGGCCTTTAATATACATGACACAATAATACCATTTTATCTTCAGTTCAGTCACAGTCATGTCCAACTCTTTGCAGCCCGATGGACTGCAGCACACCAGGCTTCCCTGTCCATCACCAACTCCCGGAGCTTGCTCAAACTCACATCCATCGAGTCAGTGATGCCATCCAACCATCTCATCCTCTTTTCTTCCTGCCTTCAGTCTTTCCCAGCATCAGAGTCTTTTNTATTCTAAAATTTATATGTAAGGTACAGAAGTAGAATAGCTGAAATAATCTTGACAAAGAATAATAAAGTAAGAGGGATTGATGTTTATACACTACTGATACCATGTTTAAAATAGATAACTAATGAGAACTTACTGTATAGCACAGGGAACTCTACTCAATTCTCTGTGGTGACCTAAATGGGAAAAAAATCAATAAGAGAAAGGATATATGTATACGTATGACTGATTTACTTTACTATATAGTAGAAACTAACACAGCATTGTAAAGCACCTATATTCCAATAAAAATTAAAAAGAAGTAAAGTTGGAGGAATCACTCTACCTGATACTGTTTACTACATTCTATCCCATAGTGTTTACTGTGCAGATTCAACAATAAAGACAGTGTGCTATTGGTAGAGGGATACACTAGTCAGAATATACTAAAGAACCCAGAAGATGCACACAAATATGCTCAACTGATTTGCTATGAAAAATTCAAAAAAGTTTAGCTAAGTCGTGCCCAACTCTTTGCAACCCCATGAACTGCAGCACCAGGCTTCCCTGTCTATCTCTATCTCCTGGAGTTTGCTCAAATTCATGTCCATTGAGTCAGTGATGCCATTCAACCATCTTATCCTCTGTCACCCTCTTCTTATNACTTACTGTATAGCACAGGGAACTCTACTCAATTCTCTGTGGTGACCTAAATGGGAAAAAAATCAATAAGAGAAAGGATATATGTATACGTATGACTGATTTACTTTACTATATAGTAGAAACTAACACAGCATTGTAAAGCACCTATATTCCAATAAAAATTAAAAAGAAGTAAAGTTGGAGGAATCACTCTACCTGATACTGTTTACTACATTCTATCCCATAGTGTTTACTGTGCAGATTCAACAATAAAGACAGTGTGCTATTGGTAGAGGGATACACTAGTCAGAATATACTAAAGAACCCAGAAGATGCACACAAATATGCTCAACTGATTTGCTATGAAAAATTCAAAAAAGTTTAGCTAAGTCGTGCCCAACTCTTTGCAACCCCATGAACTGCAGCACCAGGCTTCCCTGTCTATCTCTATCTCCTGGAGTTTGCTCAAATTCATGTCCATTGAGTCAGTGATGCCATTCAACCATCTTATCCTCTGTCACCCTCTTCTTATCCTGCCTTCAGTCTTTCTTAGCACCAGGATCTCTTCCAGCAAATTGGCTCTTCACATCAGGCAGCCAATGTATTGGAGCTTCAGCTTCAGCACTGGTCCATCCAATGAATATTCAGGGTTGATCTCCTTTAGGACTGACTGGTTTGCGAACTGACTGGCTTGATCTCTCTGCTGTCCAAGGGACTCTCGAGAGTCTTCACAAGCACAATTTGAAAGCATCAGTTCTTCAGTTCTCAACCTTCTTTATGGTCCAACTCTCATATCAGTACGTGACTACTAGAAAAACCATACCTTTGACTATATGGACGTTTGTTGGCAAAGTAATGTCTTTGCTTTTCAATACACCGTCTAGGTTTGTCATAGCTTTTCTTCCAAGAAGCCAGCATCTTTCAATTTCATGGCTGCAGTTACTGTCTGCAGTGATTTTGCAGCCTAAGAATATAAAATCTGTCACTGTTGCCACTTTCCCCCCATCTATTTGCCATGAAGTGATAGGATGGCATGCCATGATTTTAGTTTTTTGAACGTTGAGTTTTAAGTCAGCTTAAAGTAAGAATAGCCTTTTCAACAACTGGTGTTGGAATGACTGGATATCCATAGATAAAAGAAGAAGGAGGATGAGGAGGAGAGGGAGAAGGAGAAATAGGAGAAGCAGAAGGGGAGCATCTCAACTTAAATCTCACCCCTTATGTAAAAACTAACTCAAACTGTATCATAGAATTAAATACAAAATTTAAAAATATACAAATTTTAGCAAAACAGTTTAGAAAATATTCAGCCCCTAGAGCTATTCAGATGTTCTTAGATGTGATACAAATAGCATGATCCATAAGAAGAAAACTGAATAAATTGAATTTCTTCAAAATTTTAAGTTTTGCCATATGAAAGTCCATGTGAAAAGGATGAAAAAAAAACTGCNTTGAACGTTGAGTTTTAAGTCAGCTTAAAGTAAGAATAGCCTTTTCAACAACTGGTGTTGGAATGACTGGATATCCATAGATAAAAGAAGAAGGAGGATGAGGAGGAGAGGGAGAAGGAGAAATAGGAGAAGCAGAAGGGGAGCATCTCAACTTAAATCTCACACCTTATGTAAAAACTAACTCAAACTGTATCATAGAATTAAATACAAAATATAAAAATATACAACTTTTAGCAAAACAGTTTAGAAAATATTCAGCCCCTAGAGCTATTCAGATGTTCTCAGATGTGATACAAATAGCATGATCCATAAGAAGAAAACTGAATAAATTGGATTTCTTCAAAATTTTAAGTTTTGCCATATGAAAGTCCATGTGAAAAGGATGAAAAAAACTGCATATTGGGGGAAAATATTTGCAGGCTATTTCTCCAACAAAAGGCTAAAATATAGAGTATATTAAGAACTCTGGAAACACAACAGTAAAAAAAAAAAAACAGAAAATGGAAAAAGGACATGAAGAAGCATTTCAGTGAAAAGGAAATACAGATGGCAAATAAGCACATGGAAATATGTTCAACATCAAAGAAGCACAAATTAAAACCTCAATGAGGCATTCCTGCACATCTATCAGAAGGGAAAAAATGAAAAAAATAGTAACAATACCAAGTGCTTGAGAGGATGTGGAGAAACTGGATCTGTTACAGGTGGGAATGTAAAATGCTACAGCCTCTTTGGAAAACAAATTGGCAGTTTGTTATAAAACTAAACATGCGATTTCCATATGACCCATTAATTGTCCTCCTAGGCATTTATCCTAGAGAAGTGAAAACTTATGGTCACGTAAACTCCTGCAAAGTTCATAGCAGCTTTCCTTGGAGTAGCCCAAAATTGAAATAAGCCCCAGTGCTCTTCAGTAGATAAGTGATTAAACAAACTATCATGTGTATATACCATTGAGTACTGCTGCGGCTGCTGCTGCTGCTGCTAAGTCGCTTCAATCATGTCCGACTCTGTGTGACCCCATAGACGGAAGCCCACCAGGCTCCGCCGTCCCTGGGATCCTCCAGGCAAGAACATTGGAGTGGAGGTGCCATTTCTTTCTCCAATGCATGAAAGTGAAAAGTGAAAGTAAAGTCGCTCAGTCGCGTCCGACTTTTAGTGACCCCATGGACTGCAGCCCCCTAGGCTCCTCTGGCCATGGGATTTTCTAGGCAAGAGTACTGGAGTGGGGTGATATTGCCTTCTCCAACCATGGAGTACGACTCAAGAATAAAAAGAAAGGACCTGATTCAGATAGCAAATTGGGTGAATAGCTAGGTAATTATGCTGAGTGAAAAACAGCCAGTCACCAGAGTTACATACCTTGGTTCCATTTGTAGAACATTTTTAGAAAATCAAGTCCAGGGCCAAGATGGTGGTGCAGGTGGTACAGGCGGTGCAAGCGGTCCATCTGGAGTCGGATGCCTTCCTCGTGTGTCTCATGCTCTGAGCACGGAGAAGGAAGAGATGATGGGGCCGTGCATTGGGGAGGTTGACACCATCAGAATAGTTCACATTCATTCTGTCATCATCCTGCAACGTTCTGATAAGAGGAAGGATCGTGTAGAAATTTCTCCAGAGCAGCTGTCTGTGGGCTCAACAGAGGCAGAGGTTGGCTGAACTGATGGATCGCCCCATGAAAGTTGTGGGTTGGTATCACTCCCATCCCCATATAACTGTTTGGCCTTCACGTGTTGATGTCTGCACACAAGCCACGTACCAGATGATGGATCAAGGCTTTGTAGGACTTAAATTTTCCTGCTTCATAGAAGATAAAAATACAGACTGGATCAGTTCAGTTCAGTCGCTCAGTTGTGTTCGACTCTTTGCGACCCCATGAATCGCAGCATGCCAGGCCTCCCTGTCCATCACCAACTCCCGGAGTCCACCCAGACTCATGCCCATCGAGTCAGTGATGCTCTCTATACTGGCTTTCAATCCATGCAGGCCCAAAAGAGCTCAGAGTATGAGAGAATTGAAATCCCCAATTCAATCATTGGGAAAGTATGTCTTGAGTCAGCAGTTGAGCTGCCCAAGATCCTATGCCAAGAAGAACAAGATGCGTATAGGAGGATCCACAGCCTTACACATCTGGACTCAGTAACCAAGATCCATAATGGCTCAGTATTTACCAAGAATCTGTGCAGTCAAATGTCAGCGGTTAGCGGACCTCTACTACAGTGGTTGGAGGACAGACTGGAGCAAAACCAACAGCATGTGCAGGAGCTGCAACAAGAAAAGGAAGAGCTTCTGCAAGAACTTTCTCTAGAAAAAAGCAGGAGACAGAACGGGGAAGGATGAAAATATCCAGGAATAAAATTAATTAGGCTAAATCCATTTTGAAGAAGAAAACTGGGGGGGACTCACGTTACCTGACTTCAAGGTTAACTATAAAGCTGCAGTGATCAAGACAGCCCAACCAATTTTGACGAAGGTACAGAAGAAATTCAATGGAAGAAGGATAGTCTTTTCAACAAATCATGTTGGTGTAGTAGGCAAAGAAAAGGAACTTTGACCTAAACTGTATACAACATACAAATTTGAAAATGTATCATGATGTTAGGTGTAAGACGTAAAACTGTAAAACCTTTAGGGAAAAAGAATCAGAAAAATCTTTAGGATCTTGGGCTAGGCAACAAGCTCTTGGCCTTCACCCCAAAAGCACAGTCCTAAAAGGAAAAAGTTGATACACTGGACTTTATCAAAAGGAAAAACTTCTGCTCTGCAAACAAGTTAAGAATAAGATGTTATTGACAGAAATCACTTGCAAACCATTTATCGCAATGAATCCAGAATATATTGTATAAAGTCAAGAGGAAAAAATAATACAATTAGAAAATGAGCGGAAGACATGAATAGACATAGCACTGAAGAAGGAATGTTGATGGCAAGCAAGCGTTGGAGAAAATGCTGAATCTCATTAGTAATCAGGGGATGAAAATTCAAACCACAAGGAATTATGACTATGTACTTATCAGAATGGCTAAAGAAAATAACAATGAAAATGGGGACTTCCTGGCAGTTCGTTGGTTGAGACTCTGCCTTTCAGTGCTGGGAGCATGAGTTTGATCCCTAGTTGGGGAACTAAGATCCCACATGCCTCAGGATGTGGCCAAATTTTTTTTTAAATAGTGAAAATATCAGATGCTGTTGAGTATACAAATTGGAGATCTCATACCTTGCTGAATGGAATGTAAAATGGTAAGCCACTCTGAAAAAAAGAGTTTGGAAACTTCTAATAAACTTAAACATGAAAGTGAAAGCGTTAGCTGCTCAGTCATGTCTGACTCTTTGGACACCATGGACTGTAGCCTGCCAGGCTCCTCTGTCCATAGGGATTCTCCAGGCAGGAATACTGCAGTGGGTTGCCATTCCCTTCTCCAAGGGATTTTCCTGACCCAGGGATCGAAAGTTAAACATACGTGTACTTTATTACCCAGCAACTGTTTTTCTGGACATCTATCCCAAAGAAATGAAAGCCAATTTTGGCACAAAAACTTCTATACAGATGTTATTAGCACTTTCATTTGAAATAGCCCCAAATGAAACAACCCAGATGTCCCACAGTTGGGTATGCAGTGAAACCAACCATGCACACCATGGGATACTACTCTGCAATGTAAAGAAACAGAATATTGATATACACAACTTGGATGGACCTCAAGTGTATTATGATGAATGAAAAAAGTCTCAACAGGTCACCTACTGTATGAGTGCATTTGTATAACATTCTAAATTCTTGAAATGAAAAAATTATGGAAATGAAGAACAGATTAATGGTTGCCAGGTATAGGAACTGGAGGGGGTATGAGATATGGGTGATTATAAAGGGTAACAACACAAGCAGTTCCTTCGTGCTGATGTTCTTGATTGTGGTGCATGAATGTATATCTATGCTAAAACTATATAGAGCTACACAAAAAACCCCACAAATGAGTGCATGTAAAATCTGGTAAACCAAATAAGTTCTATAGTCTAGTCAGCAGTATTGTACCATTGTCAGTATGTTGGTTTTGAAGTTGGACTATAACAATGTGTAAGATCTTACCACTGGGGGAAACTGGGACTCCCTGTACTATTTTTGCACCTTCCTGTTAATCTGTAATTATTGCAAAATAAACAGTTGTAAGTTAAAAAAAATTGAAGTCTAGTTGATGTGCAATATTATATGTTACAACTATATAATGTATGATAAAAAAATCTAAAGGCTGTATTTCATTTATAGTTATTATAAAATATTGGCTACATTCTCTGTGTTGTACAATGTATCACTGTAGCTTATTATACACATAGTAGTTTGTACCTCTTAATCCCCAGCCCCTATATTGCTGCTCTGCTTTCACTCTCCCCACTGGCAACCAATAGCTTATTCTTTCTATCTGTAAGTCTGCTCCTATTTTGTTCTAGTTTGCTTGTTTTTTTGTTTTCAGTTATAGTGACTATAAAAAAAAAAGGAGCAAACTTACAGATAGTTTTTGTTTCTTTTAGATTCTACTTTTAAGTGACATCACACAGATTGTGTTTTTCTGTCTGACTTATTTCACTCAGCATGTTCTGTGCTTAGTCGCTCAGTGGTGCCCAACTCTTTGCAACATGGGGTAGACTGTAGCCCATTAGGCTCCATTCGATGTGAATTCTCCAGGCAAGAATTTTGGAGTGGGTTGCCAGGGGGTCTTCCAGACCCAGGAATCAAACCGGGGTCTCCTGCATTGCAGGCAGATTCTTTACCAGCTGAGATACCAGGGAAGCCCTCATTCAGCATCAGTCAGTTCAGTTCAGTTCAGTCACTCAGTCGTGTCCAACTCTTTGTGACTCCATGAATTGCAGGACGCCAGGCCTCCCTATCCATCACCAACTCCCAGAGTTCAACCAAACTCACGTCCATTGAGTCAGTGATGCCATCCAGCCATCTCGTCCTCTGTCGTGTCCTTCTCCTCCTGCCCCTAATCCCTCCCAGCATCAGAGTCTTTTCCAATGAGTCAACTCTTCACATGAGGTGGCCAGAGTACTGGAGTTTCAGCTTTAGCATCATTCCTTCCAAAGAACATCTAGGCCTGATCTCCTTTAGAATGGACTGGTTGGATCTCCTTGCAGTNATTATTACTATTGACATGAACTATGGGAGATGCCCATAGCATTTGAGAATTTATGTCTGAATGCATTATAGCTATAGTCACTGCTATTTTGTAAATGACTTTTCCTGAATTGATAAAAATGATTGGATGTCTTAATTTGGCTAAAATTTTCTGTGAGGAATAAAATTTTGGTTTAATTGTAATACATTGAAGTATTCAGAACTACTTATTCATATTTTTCCACTAAAGTGAATATGACTGATGTTTTCATATCTATTTTTTTGTTAGTCAGTAGTTAGTGACAATGAAGTCGGTCATTGAACAGTGCTTAGGGTGAATTTTTTTGCCTTGAATTTATTAAAGACCAGAATCTTCAGACAAACTCATATATGTAGCATTTATAAAGCTACTGACCCCAGGCCCATCACACGACCTAACGATTGACTAAAGAGAGTCTTTATGTATCTTAATAATATGTTCAATAACTGTAGTCAAACCAAGCATAAAATAACAGGTCCTCATCTCTTTCAAGTTGTATTAACTCAGGAATTGCCTTAATGCTATTTTCTTTTAGGATAATAGTAAGGCTCATGACATCGATGCTAAAATTTCATATGAAAACCTGAGAGACTCATAGAGGCCTGGAAGTTGATTTTTCAAAATTGTAAAGTTTTAGTGATTGACAGTTTTAATTATTAACATTTATAAATGTTATAAACATTTATAATTAATATAATTATAATTTATATTTATAATTATAATTATTAACATTTATAAATGTTATAATTTATAATATATATATACATACATGCAGATACATACACATATATATTTTTTCTTTTTGGAGAGCATCCCTCCTGCCCTGCTTCAGTTTTTTCAGGACCTCAGAGAATCAAACTGTTCATCTCTAACTTCAAACACTTTTATATATGTGAAATCAGATTAAAATGAGGGTTAAGTACAATCACAGAAGAGGAAAATAAGAAAATGGTCAGTTCTGCTTGGCCGTGAAGGCAGGTGCACATTGTACGCAGTATATACTAGTACCTTGGGAATTTTTTAAATGTAAAATAGAGCACGTCTTTCCCCATCAGTCATATTCCTGGTTGACTACCTTGGTATCTACTGATTTGAAGAAAGTGGGAAAAAGTGATGCAACGTGGTATACAAGGAAGAGTTAGGTCTTGCTAGAGAAAATTGTTGTAGTTTAGTTGCTAAGTCATATTAGACTCTCGCAATGCAATGGAATGTAGTCTGCCAGGCTCCTCTGTCCATGGGATTTCCCAGGCAAGAATATTGGAGTGGGTTGCCATTTCCTTCTCCAGGGTATCTTCCTGATCCAGGGATTGAACCCAAGTCTCCTGCAGTGGCAGGCAGATCCTTTACCATTAAGCCACCTAGGAATCCCTGAGAAATTGTATGTAACTCACAGAGCAACATGCTTATGGAACATATGTGGAGAACAGCTCTGAGTGACAGCACTCAGTATAGTGACACATATGTTAGGTCCAGGTGAGGATGCAGTCCTCATGGCTTTTAGTGAGTAAGTTACATGTCATATGTGTGAGCTGCCCAACGAGACAACTGTAGCCATTTAGTAGGGGTTCTATAAGCTAAGAGCCCCAGTTATGCTCAAGAGGTTATGCTGCCTGGGTTCAAATCCGTAGCTGTACCATTTATCAGCTGTGGGTCCTTGTGTAATTTGCTTAACTTCTTATTGTCTCAATATTCTCATTTGAAAATATGGAAATAATAATAGTTACCTGCTAGAGTTATTATTAGGAGTAAGTATTGTAACTCCATGGACTGTAGCCCACCAGGCCCCTCTGTCTGTGGGATTTCCCAGGCAAGAATACTGGAATGGGGAGCCATTCCCTTCTCCAGGGGATCTTCCTAACCCAGGGATCAAACCCAGGTCTCCTACAATGTAGGCAGATTCTTTTCTGTCTGAGCCACCAGGAAGTCCAAGATTACTATAGTGGGTAGCTATTCTCTTCTTCAGGGTATCTTCCTGACTCAAGGATTGAACAGGTGTCTTTACCATCTGAGCTACTAGGAAAGCCCTCTGAGGGCAATGCCTAGTACTTAACCATTCAATAAATGGTATTTTAAGTTTTGTTATTTGGAAATTTACTAATAAATTCTATACAGAATTCAAGAGAAGAACTTGCCTACTTTTACTTCTACTTTGTAGTGATTAGTAGTGTTTATTTGTTTCAAGATTCTTTGCCCTTTGGTGCCTGTTTTCTACATCTATTGTTACAGTCTTTAAAAATATGAAATTTGAAATATTTTTTACTCCATATAATTTTTAGATATGGTCATGTCTGGCTATACCAGGGGAGGATTTTTTATTAGTAATCATAACGGTAAAAATTTAATTTTCTTTATTATGTTTCTTATTAACATATCTTGGAAAACTGAAAGACTGTAAATAGGAACCAGATGCTATGAATCTTAACATATAGCTTCAAAGTCATTGCAGATTTTTTTAAGCTAAATGCAATAAAAAATATTTAGCTCTCCAGAACAACGGTGGAAAGATACATAAGGTAGAAAGCAAACAAGTGAGGCCATATATATCCATTCGTATATCACAATTCCACTGTTTAAATTCACTCTGAAAGCCAGCTAGTGAAAAAACAGTGCAAAACTGGATGGTTTGTAGTTCTTATTTTTACTTAAAAAGTTTCCCATTTAAATAAAGAACATTCCATGTAATTAAAATTTTTATTAAACTCAATCAAGGAGCATTTGAAGCTATAGTTTATAAAGTACAAATTTGAAAATTCAATTTTGACTTAAATGCTAACAGATTGTAAGTAACTGCACCTTTCCCTCCACTGTACCAGTCCCTAAATAAGATATCAGAGGAGTAAAAAGTCCAAACACCAGGGACAGATTGTGTAAGTTAAAATCCAAGCTCTTATCCTTGCTAGGAAGGACAGGGCACCCTGGTGTGTTGCAATCCATGGGGTTATAAAGAGTCAGGCATGACTGAGCTGCTGAACAACAACAATCCTTGCTGGAGGCATGACTCTGACTACGGGGAAATTATTTAGCCTCTCTGTGCCTCAGTTTCCTCATCTGTGAAACCAGTTAAAATAGTACCCAGTTCATCAGGTTTCTGCAAGGATTAAAGAATGTATATATTCTGTGTATATACATATATACACATAGTGTAGAGTTGGTCTCTCAGTTGTGCTGACACTGCAACCCCACAGACTGTAGCCCGCCAGGTTTCTCTGTCCATGGGATTCTCCAGGCAAGAATACAGGAGTGGGTTGTCATTCTCTTCTCCAGGGGATCTCTGAACCCAGGGATTGAACTCAGGTCTCCTACATATGGTGAAGGAACTGGCAACCCACTCCAGTACTCTTGCCTAGAAAATCCCATGGATGGAGGAGCCTGGTGCAGGCTTCTGTCCATGGGGTCGCAAAGAGTTGGACACGACTGAGCAACTTCACCTCATCTTCACCTCCTATACTGCAGGCAGATTCTTTACCGTCTGAGCTACAGAAGAGTCCTATAGCTTTACCATCTGAGCTACAGGGAAGTCCTTATATGTATGTATATGTATATTTACACACACACACATGACTGTATAATAGACACACACATTAATAAATATGTTGTGTGTGTGTATATATGAGTGTGTGTGTATATATGAGTATGTGAGTGTACATATATATATTTAGATATGCATAAAATATGTATGAAAGATTTTCATGTCCCTATATCGGGCTTTCTCCTAAACCATTGTTACTCTTGCTGCCTTTCCCTAACTAAGTATGAGAGAAGAGAAATCAGACTTTTCAAAAACACCTTCACTGGCCTGGCCTGGGGAAAATAATGAAGCTGTTGAAGTTTGTTTTTTTGTCGTATGCTTTCTCCCTTGAACTTGGGCAAACTCCAGGAGATGGTTAGAGACAGGGAGGCCTAGCATGCTGCAGTCCATGGGGTTTGCAAAGAGTTGGACACAACTTTAGCAACTGAACAACAGCCTCTCTTTCTGTACCCTTGTCTCTTTTCCAGTACTCAGTACACTCTTTTTAGCTACTTTTATAAACATAATGCCTTTTAGCTGCCCACACTGGTTTTCTGAAGTCCATTTCTCTAGTGCTTTCCTTGTGTCTGCCTTATCACAAAGCATTAAAATAACTTCTTACCCTCTCGCCCATTCCCACCAGTTCGAAACTTTTATTTTTTTAAACCTGGTCAGCACCTGGGACCACACCTATTTGTAAATACACACTAAGATGTGACGTACTGGTAGCCTTACCTGCGGCTTCTTTCCTCTGACAGAAAAAAAAAAAAATCTGTGCCTCTGCCCTGGAGTAGTGAAGTATGAATTGTGCATTTTGATTTGTGTTAGTGGGTATGAGTAATTGGAGAGGTGGCTGACACCTTTGGGGGTGAAGCTGACTATAAAGAGAAGTAGGTAGCCTTGGTCCTCATAGTTAGTGAAAATAAATGTCATGGAAAAGTAAAGACAAGGCTCTAGAGACATAAGCAGTCTTTAGAGTCACTGTTTTTCATTTACTTACTTAGAGTACTATTTGTTTCTGTAACTGCTCCTAAGCTACTACCTAAAATTTTCTCGTGTATTTTCATAACTTTTTGAGAAGGGGATGCATAAGAACACAGACGTGGGTCTTGTTTACCTGTTATATTTCCTATGGTAGATGCTAAATAAATGCATGGTGAATATAAGATCTAGAAGTGAACCTATTTCTGGCTTCTTTTTGGCTTATTTGCTTCAACAGACTTTTTGTTTTTAAATAACATTTGAATTTTTGTGAAGTCTAAATAAAAATTGATAATGAATAGAGAAATCTAAAAAAACCTATTCAAGCACAATGTCTGCATTTTTAACTCTGTTTTAAAATACACATATGCACCAATGGCAACTACATTATTCCTGGGGCTAAGAGCCTTAAGGGAATGCACAAAAGATGCTAATACAGCTGCAAGTGAAACCAAAGCCATAGCAGTACAAATGGGTTTTAACCAGTTTTCCTCTCTCAGAGTGTTTCATTGACCTTCTCTGGGATAGTCAGCCCTGGGTATTTCCACAGCTCCTTTGAAGAGTACTCAGCAAATAAACTCACAACAAAAGCCATTTTAGGGGGAAGTAGTTGGGCAATAATATTTAAATCACTCGATAAATAAGTGATTTCAAGCAGTTGTAATGTAACCTTCTGATAATCACCTTTAATCCATTTCAAATTCTCAACTAATATGTTAACTAACTCCTCATTATTCAGCTGCAGAGAAATTACACTGGAGCCTTTGTGCAAACATAATCTCTGGATATCAAGACCAAGAAAGTTTAGATGTACTGGATGATTAAGTGGAATTAATATTGAGAAAAACAATGCTTTGTACTTGCTTCTATAGGATTAATTTCAATTACATCTAGTCCCACATTTGACATTTTTAGAATTCACTTTTTCTATCTCTACATAAATGATTGATGATAATGATTAAAATAAATTATATAATGGCATGTTTTTAAAGTAATTCAGTTGAATGCATAATAGTAGCTCAAGAATATTTCCAATTGTATCCTAAGCTGGGTTCAAAAAATTTTTTTAATTTAAATTTATTTAGTTTAGTTGGAAGCTAATTACTTTACAATATTGTATTGGTTTTGCCATACATCATCATGAATCCGCCACAGGTATACACCTGTTTCCCATCCTGAACCCCCCTCCCACCTCCCTCCCCGGACCATCCCTCTGGGTCATCACAGTGCACCAGCCCCAAGTATCCTGTATCCTGCATCAAACCTGGACTGGTGATTCGTTTCATATATGATATTACACATGTTTCAATGCCATTCTCCCAAATCATCCCACCCTCTTCCTCTCACACAGAGTCCAAAAGACTGTTCTATACATCTGTGTCTCTTTTGTTGTCTCACATACCTGTCTCTTATACACATCTTCATCAGGTTTCTGCAAGGATTATAGAATGTATATATTCTGTGTATATACATATATACACCTAGTGTAGAGTTGGTCTCTCAGTTGTGCTGACACTGCAACCCCACAGACTGTAGCCCGCCAGGTTTCTGTCCATGGGATTCTCCAGGCAAGAATACAGGAGTGGGTTGTCATTCTCTTCTCCAGGGGATCTCTGAACCCAGGGATTGAACTCAGGTCTCCTACATATGGTGAAGGAACTGGCAACCCACTCCAGTACTCTTGCCTAGAAAATCCCATGGATGGAGGAGCCTGGTGCAGGCTTCTGTCCATGGGGTCGCAAAGAGTTGGACACGACTGAGCAACTTCNGATGGACATCTAGGTTGCTTCCATGTCCTGGCTATTATAAACAGTGCTGTGATGAATATTGGGGTACACGTGTCTCTTTCAATTCTGGTTTCCTTGGTGTGTATTTTTCATTTAAATAAAAATGTGTAGAAGAACTATACATTCACTCTTTGGTCCCCTGATAATAAAGAGACCACTTTCACTTTTGACTTTGTCTGGATAACCTCAGGTTGTGTCTGTTGTCCCAGCATAATAATTCATGACACTGTCTTCTATTCTCAAAAATGTTGTGCTTTCGCTGATAAAGCATGCTACCTAGTACAGAGAATTTGTTTGTGATGTACTTTTATAGTCTAAAAAATTCTGGAACTTATCAGATTGTGAGTCATGTATAATGGTAGCAAGTCATAGGAAGCATCAGTTCCTCTGCTTTGTCATGCTTAGCAATGCTTCTTTATGAGACATTCCTCCAAATATTTGCCATGTTCTTTAAAATAAAAAAGTATTGCTCCTTTCTAGTATGTTTTATTCAGAACACTCAAAAATGCAAGCTCACTTTTCCCCCTAACACAGTAACATGTTAAGGTTTTCATTTCTACAGTACTTAGTAGTTTGTGTTATTTTTCAGAAGAGGAAAGATCTTTTGAAAACTATACCTTCGTTAGTCAATTTCATCCTTGGGTAAACTCTTGGCTTCTGGAAATGTCACCCTAAATGTAGTATAATGTTTACTATGCAGTAGGCACCTAATAGATATTTGTTAAGTGAGTGAATGAGTAGCAATGATAGTTTTCTAAATTTTAAAAATATATTGCTTTATGTTAGTAAATGGCATTATTTTTCAAGTCATCCAAGCTACAATGAGAATAATAAAATTCTTACTTGAGAAATAGCCAATCACTAGTATCTGTATTTATTAGGATACACGACAAGAATTAATTAAATTATCCCATGTGAGATAGTAGCTGAGAAACCTTAACCCATATGTGTTTAAATATGAAGGAGGGAAAGAGATGATGTGGAAAGGAAAATTTTTGTTGTTCAGTTGCTCAGTCACGTGCGATCCTTTGAGACCCCATGGACTGCAGCACGCCAGGCTTCCCTGTCTTTCACCATCTCCCGGAACTTGCTCAAACTCACGTCCATTGAGTTGATGATGCTCCAACCATCTTGTCCTCTGTCATCCCCATTTCCTCCTGCCTTCAGTCTTTCCCAGCATCAGGGTCTTTTCCAATGAGTCAGCTCTTTGTGTCAGGTGGCCAAAGTATTGGAGCTTCAGCTTCAGCACCAGTCCTTCCAGTGAATATTCAGGGTTGATTTCTTTTAGGATTGATTGATTTGATCTCCTTGCTGTCCAGGGGTCTCTCAAGAGTCTTCTCCAGCACCACAGTTTGAAAGCCTCAGTTCTTCAGCACTCAGGCTTCTTATGGTTCAGTTTTCACAACCATACATGACTATTGGAAAAACCGTAGCTTTGACTATACATACCTTTGTCAGCAAAGTGATGTTTCTTCTTTTTAATACACTGTCTAGATTTGTCATAGCTTTTCTTTCAAGGAACAAGAGTCTTTTAATTTTGTGGCTGCAGTCACCATCCACAGTGATTTTCAAGCCCAGTAAAATAAAATCTGTCACTGTGTCCACTTTTGCCCCATCTATTTTCTGTGAAGTAATGGGACCAGATGCCGTGCTCTTAGGTTTTGAATTTTGAGCTTTAAGCCAGCTTTTTCACTCTCCTCTTTCACCCTCTTCAGGAGGCTCTTTAGTTTCTCTTTGATCTCTGCATTAGAGTGGTATCTGTATGTCTGAGGTTGTGGAGGGGAGGGCGCTTTGCTCTGCTTAGTTGCTTGGTCATGTCATACTCTGTGTGACTCCGTGGACTGTAGACCGCCAGATTCCTCTGTCCATGGGAATTCTCCAGGCCAGAATTCTGGAGTGGGTTGTTATGCCCTCCTCCAGGGGAGGGGAGAGTACCATAACGTAATAGAATTTCTTGTCATGGTGAATGGTATTCCCATTAATTTCTTCAGACTTACTATTGAAAGAGTATCAATAATTATTCTGGAGCCCCTTAAAATTATACTTTCCATGTTATATTACAAATTTCTGTCTTCAGAGAGATGACTTGTGATTTCAGCCTAACATCAATTAAGAAATATACACCATATTACAGAGGAGAAGAGCTTGAAGGCTCATCAGTAGGCCATGAACTTTTTGGACAGTAATTTAAAAGAAAGTTTGAGAATTGCACTTAAAGGAATGGGCTTTGCTCTTTGATCATGTTATTAATCTTTCAGGAATTTAATAACACTTAAGCCAGTTTCACAATTAAACTAAGAGGTAGTCGATAATGACAATAAACTTTAAGTGTCTGTAATAGCATATGATGGGAAGAAAAAGACCAGAGTTTTAAAAGTTTTTAATTCTTTAAGTCAACTGGAAAAGAATTATCGGCATCAAAATAGGCTTTGACTGGCAAGCCACTATCAAATTAAAATAATTGTTTAAAGCCCTCTAGTCCCTTGATGTTGCAATTGAATCCCATTAAAGACTAAGTTCTATATCCCTTTGTCATTCCCAATCACATTTTTGTATACCTGGTGAATCTTGCCCTACTTTCTCACTCCTTCCACTTAGTTTCATCCACCTCTTTTAGTTGTTAAAAGGGAGTATAATTTTGTGTCCTTTTTAGGAAAAAAAAAAAAAACTCATGAAGATAAAGCATCGTTGCTTCAAAGTTCAATAATTACATATTGAAATTTCTGGAATAAGTAAAAAATTGCCCTTACTGGGTAGCCAAATCCCTCTCCCTCTGTAACAGGTGAGAAGACAGAAAACATGCATATTGATGTAGCGATTTGTACCTGTGACGGCAGAAAATTGAGGGGATTCTCTGTTGTTTTGTAATGCTAAGGTTACTATTTTATAGTAAACAAGGAAGTGGCCAGAGCTTTGAAATGAGTGGGAGACTTTTTTTTTTTTTGTTTGAAATGGCTGCACAAGGACTTGAAAAAGAGCATTCACTAGTGATACCTGAAAGTAACCTAGACAGCAGTGAGTGGAGGTCACATATCTTTAGTGACACTGACATGCACTTCTTATTTTCTCTAGCAAAATACAGCTTTTCAGATTTAGAAGGCAGACATTCCACTTAAACTGTGTGGATGTATTATAGGGACAAGCAAGGGCGCTGAGGACATAGTAACAGCAACTGATACACTGCACTATGGAGTTGAATATAAGAGGAGATAGAATGGAGATACGATGAGTGTGTTTGATAGGCAGAAAGTAGAAGCATTAGAAATTGGATACCTGGGCTTCCCTGTTGGGGCTCAGCAATAAAGAATCCACCTGCCAGTGCAGGAGACACAATTTTGATCCCTGGGTGGGGAAGATCCCCTGTAGGAGGAAATGGCAACCCATTCCAATATTCCTGGAATGGGAAATCCCATAGACAAGAGAGTCTCGAGGGCCACAGTCCATAGGGTTACAAAGAGTCAGACATGACTTAGCAACTAAACAACAACAACAACAACAAGATACTTTATAGCTGGCAAAACCAGAATTCTTCAGTATTTGAGGGGAGGATTTAAGGATTATTAAAAAAAAAAGACTGGATTTGTTACTAAGATCTAAGTCCTGGTGCAAGGAGGGAAAAGCTGAGTGATAGAGCTAGGATTATAGACAGCTGCGGTTGTTTGAGTTTCAGAGTTTGGCAGTGAACCAGTTACAGGTGCTGACAAGACCCAGGGTGCAGACAGTAGGGCTGGATGGAAAGTGGAGTGGAAGTGAGATTCACCAAAGAGGAGGAAGCAGAGGAACTGAGAGGTTAAGATTGTACTTTTGACTTTGAAGATGCTCCCGTTGGTATTAGCAGTTTGTGCATAGGAAATAAGGCTGAGAGAGGTGCAAAGCCTTCAGTGAATGTGGGGAAATGGCTAAAAGATTGATAGGTAAATAGTAAGGACGTAATTTAGGCAGTAGAAAGCTGGGACGCTCCATGAGCCTTTAAAGATAAAGGTTCTCATGGAATTATGTTGTCATAAAGATCTAGCGGTATCATTGAGGCTCTAGGACAATGATAGCTAAGCATCTTGACTCTAACATAAAACACAATATGAGAAAATGAATGGATTTTTCTTGTGAGTTCCATATGGGAGAGCCTGGTTTGAATCAGGGCAAGCACATAGAGAAAACATGCAGTGAAAGTGTTCAGAATACATGTCTTTTTCCTTCTTTTGTGAATACTTTTTTTGGAACCACTCTGTTTTAAGAGGTAGGAAAACCAGTGTTCCAATCAGATGAATTACAGAACTGTATGGAGACATGAATTTAAGAGAGAGAAGATGACTGATGAAGCCTACACCTTGGGTGGAAAGATTGCAGGATTGTGTGAGGCATGCTGGCTTAACGTGCACAGGTTGTCTATAAGTTAGTCTATGCTTGGAGCCTCATTTTGAGTTCTAAGCACATAATTTGATGATTCATATAGTGTAAGAACTATAGTTAGTGAGTGTTGGGATGGAGGACAAAATGAGATATAGACTTGACTGCCTCTTGCCTGCCTCCATATCTCCATTTGGGGCAGCCATTAGTTTGGGGTTTCACTGGAGAGCTGCCAACACATTATTGGAGACAGTATGAAAGAAGCACATCTTGACCCTTAAAGCTCTTTATTTAATTTTCTACGTGTTCACTCTGTTTTGAGTACCTCACATGTTTCATTGTATCATGTGACGCAACCAGAGAGAAATAAGCCTCCTATCTAAAACATTGTTCTGGGAGGGGCATTCCCTAACTAATTTTATCTCCTCTGAGCACCAAAATATTGACTTTTACCAGCTAGGTGGGGTGAATTTAGTGGCATACTTTAGAGTTAGTGCACTTGGCCCTGTTCTCTATCAACATTCTTTCTGTGATAACCTCCTCTATGACACACGAGGGAGGGAGGGCTATACTTCACTCTGATATGCCCCAATAATCTACTTATTGTTTAAGGTTTTTTTTTTCTATTCTTAAAATTTCCTCCTTACCTTTAATATGAAAAGTGAAATTGTCAGTTGCTCAGTCGTGTCTGACTCTTTGCGACCCCATGGAATATAGTCTGACAGGCTCCTCCGTCCATGGGATCCTCTATGGAAAGAATACTGGAGTGGGTTGCCATTCCCTTTTCCATGGGATCTTCCCAACCCAGGGATCAAACCTGCATCCCTTAAGTCTCCTGCATTCCAGGTGGATTCTTCACCGTCCAAACCACCAGAAAAGCTCACCTTTAATATGGAACAGTCAAAACATTTCCCAAGAAGGTAGTGATGTCAGCATCAAAGTAAATTCCTCACTTTTATCCCCTCCCAAAACAACAAACGGGTTTCCCTGATGGCTCAGTAGTAAATGGTCTACTTGCAATACAGGAGACATAGGAGATGCGGGTTTGATCCCTGGGTCAGGATGAACCCCTGGAGGAGGAAATGGCAACGTACTCCAGTATTCTTTCTTGGGAAATCCCTGTGGACAGAGGAGCCTGGCAGGCTACAGTTCATAGTGTTGCAAAGTTGTATATGACTTAGGACCAAACAACAACAGCCCAACAACAAAAATTTGGCATTGATTCATCCACAAATGAAACTGGCCCTGTGGGAGTTGTGGGATCCAATACCATCTGCCCAAGGACCCGAAAGAGTCTCACCCACCTGTGTATTGGGTAATAGGCTGACAGACCTCAGTACCAGCTGTGGACCCTGCGGTAGCCTGTGAATCAGTTCCAGCCCTCTCGCGGCAGGCCAGAGCACCTGGAGAAAGCCAACTCAATGCAGTTACCCACAGACGAACAAGAGAGCCTTTGTGGAAGTTCAGGTTTCCAGAGAAGAAGTTGTAGCACTCTGCTGGAGGAAAAAAAAAAAATATATATATATATGAGTTTGGATGAATTGGAGTGGGTGAGAAGAAGAGCTTGACTTTGCCCACATCACCCCTTCCCTGGGAGGCGCAGCTTCGGCCTAAATGAGACCCATTTGGCCTAAGATTTCTCCTGTGGGAGAAGGGAGACCTGGTGAATGAGGATGAGACTTGTCCAGCGGTGGGGCATTTTGCCAAAGAGACTTACTTCTCTCTCCCAGCCTGTGTGCATGCGTGTATGCTGTAACTTCAGTCATGTCCAACTCTTTGAGACCTCATGGACTCTAGCCTGCCAGGCTCCTCTGTCCATGGGATTCTCCAGGGAAGAATAGTGGATTGGGTTGCCATGCCCTCTTCCAGGGAATCTCCTCAACCCAGGGATCAAACCTACGTNGCCAAAGAGACTTACTTCTCTCTCCCAGCCTGTGTGCATGCGTGTATGCTGTAACTTCAGTCATGTCCAACTCTTTGAGACCTCATGGACTCTAGCCTGCCAGGCTCCTCTGTCCATGGGATTCTCCAGGGAAGAATAGTGGATTGGGTTGCCATGCCCTCTTCCAGGGGATCTCCTCAACCCAGGGATCAAACCTACGTCTCTTATGTCTCCTGTGTTGGCAGGTGAGTTCTTTACCACTAGGGCCAGCTGGGAAGCCCCTCTCCCAGCGTCCAGAGTCCTAAACTGAGTGCCTCATGAGTGGACAGAGGTATGGGGGGAGGGGGTTGGGGCTGGGGGAGGAAGGACATTGGGAAAGAGGCCGATATGATTCTGAGAGGGGGTTAAAGAAATGTAGTTTCTGATGGCTCCCTAGTGGGCTCCATTAGGAAGCTGGCCCTTGAGCCACTGGGGAAGCTTCATGCGTGAATTCCCTCAACTGGCACATGGGCACCCCCAGTACCTGCATGCTTGTCTGGCTCCCCCTACCACTGGCTCGTTGTGGTCACTCCAGAAAGCAGAAAGTTAGTAAGCATGCAGAAAAAGCAGGTCAGAGTCTGTGGGCCAGAGGGAAACCACTAAAAAGTCCCATGGTATGGCTTCCTTAAGAAAAACAAAGAGGCTGTCAGTAGCCAGCCTGGTGCTCTGCAGGACTGAGAGAAGACATACAAGCTTAATTATTATGCCACAGTAGGAATAAGAAGTGTGGAGCAGGTATATTCATACAGGATCTGAGAAAGCCTCCGAATCTCTAATAGGACTGATGGAAGGTATAACTACACTAAAGTCAGTCAATAAAGATTAGAGGAGGTGACTGCTAACACAGAGGTGAAGACAGCAATATAGAACTACAAGGAACATGAAAAATCAAGGAAACATTATGAAAGATCACGATAATCAGTGTGTGTGGGCTCAGTCATGTCCAACTCTTNACTACACTAAAGTCAGTCAATAAAGATTAGAGGAGGTGACTGCTAACACAGAGGTGAAGACAGCAATATAGAACTACAAGGAACATGAAAAATCAAGGAAACATTATGAAAGATCACGATAATCAGTGTGTGTGGGCTCAGTCATGTCCAACTCTTTACAACCCCATGGACTGTAGCCCACTAGGCTCCTGTGTCCATAGGGTTTTCCCAGCAAGGATACTCGAGTGGGTTGCCATTTCCTTCTCCAGGGTTATCTTCCCGACTCAGGCATCAAACCCAAGTCTCCAGCGTCTCCTGCACGGGCAGGCAGATTCTTTACCACTGAAACACCTGGGAAGCCCTGTAATCTCCCAGTAAATAAAGCCCAAGACGTGGAGAGCTATGATTTATCCANGAGTGGGTTGCCATTTCCTTCTCCAGGGTTATCTTCCCGACTCAGGCATCAAACCCAAGTCTCCAGCGTCTCCTGCACGGGCAGGCAGATTCTTTACCACTGAAACACCTGGGAAGCCCTGTAATCTCCCAGTAAATAAAGCCCAAGACGTGGAGAGCTATGATTTATCCAATAAAGAATTCTAAGAAAAGCACTTTAAGAGAACTCCACGAACTACAATAAAACACACAAAGACAATTCATTGAAACCGTGAACACAATGAGAAATTTAATACAGAGATAGAAATCCTAAAAAAGAACTAACCAGTAATTCTGGAGCTGAAGAATTCAGCGAACAACAACAACAAAAAAGTTCAGTAGGAAGCATCAAGCACAGAATAGACCAAATTGAAAAAGAATCTGTGCATTAGAAAGCAGGAATTTGAAAACAAAGGAAATGATTTCCAAAAAGAAAGTGAGTGAGATTGGGGTTGACATATACACTATATAAAATAGATAACTAACAAGAAACTACTGTGTAACAAAGGGAATTCACTTGGGGCTGGTGCACTGAGACGACCCAGAGGGATGGTATGGGGAGGGAGGAGGGATGGGGGCTCAGGATGGGGAACACGTGTATATCTGTGGTGGATTCATATTGATGTATGGCAAAACCAATACAATACTGTAAAGTAATTAACCTCCAATTAAAATAAATAAATTTACATTAAAAAATAAATTAAGCTATAAAAACAAAACAAACAAACAAAAAGAGTGGACCTGTGTATCAATATATGTATTACTGATTCACTTTGCTGNTATTGATGTATGGCAAAACCAATACAATACTGTAAAGTAATTAACCTCCAATTAAAATAAATAAATTTACATTAAAAAATAAATTAAGCTATAAAAACAAAACAAACAAACAAAAAGAGTGGACCTGTGTATCAATATATGTATTACTGATTCACTTTGCTGTACAGCAGAAATTAACACAACATTGTAAATCAAACCATATTCCAACCAAAATTAATTAAAAAATAGTACTGCATTCGTTAGGGGACATGTGTTTTCTTGCTATAAGCAGGTATTATCATATGGTAAGTGTTTATGTTAAAATACCCAGCTTTAGTACTTATTAGCTATGTAACTGGGACAATCACAAAAAACTAGCCAGTCTGAATACATGGACCACAGCCTTGTCTAATTCAATGAAACTAATATATGCCATGTAGGGCCACCCAAGAAGAAACAGTCATGGTGTAGAGTTCTGACAAAATGTGGTCCACTGGAGAAGGGAATGACAAACCACTTCAGTATTCTTGCCTCAAGAACCCCATGAACATTATGAAAAGGCCAAAAAGATAGGGCACTGAAAGATGTCCCTAGAAGAAATCCCTTAGAAGAAATGGAATAGCCATNCTATGTAACTGGGACAATCACAAAAAACTAGCCAGTCTGAATACATGGACCACAGCCTTGTCTAATTCAATGAAACTAATATATGCCATGTAGGGCCACCCAAGAAGAAACAGTCATGGTGTAGAGTTCTGACAAAATGTGGTCCACTGGAGAAGGGAATGACAAACCACTTCAGTATTCTTGCCTCAAGAACCCCATGAACATTATGAAAAGGCCAAAAAGATAGGGCACTGAAAGATGTCCCTAGAAGAAATCCCTTAGAAGAAATGGAATAGCCATCATAGTCAATGAAAGAGTCCAAAATGCAGTACTTGGATGCAATCTCAAAAACGACAGAATGATCTCTGTTTGTTTCCAAGGCAAACCATTCAATATCATGGTAATCCAAATCTATGTGCCGACCAGTAACACTGAAGAAGCTGAAGTTGAATGGTTCCATGAAGACCTACAAGACCTTTTAGAACTAATACCCAAAAAAGATGTCCTTTGCATTATAGGGGACTGGAATGCAAAAGTAGGAAGTCAAGAAACACCTGGAGTAACAGGCAAATTTGGCCTTGGAATACGGAATGAAGCAAGGCAAGAGCTCATAGAGTTCTGCCAAGAGAATGCAAACACCCTCTACCAACAACACAAGAAAAGACTTTATACATGGACATCACCAGATGGCCAATATTGAAATAAAATTGATTACATTCTTTGCAGCCAAAGATGAGAAGCTCTATACAGTCAGCAAAAACAAGGCCAGGAGCTGACTGTGGCTCAGATCATGAACTCCTTATTGCCAATCAGACTAAAATGGAAGAAAGTAGGGAAAACCACTAGACCATTCAGGTATGACCTAAACCAAATCCCACATGATTATACAGTGGAAGTGAGAAATAGATTTAAGGGATTAGATCTGATAGACAGAGTACCTGATGAACTATGGACAGAAGTTCCTGACATTGTATAGGCTACAGGGATCAAGACCATCCCCAAGAAAAAGAAATGCAAAAAAGCAAAACGTCTCTCTGAGAAGGCCTTACAAATAGCTGTGAAAAGAAGTGAAGCAAAAAGCAAAAGAGAAAAGAAAGATATACCCCTTTGAATGTAGAGTACCAAAGACTAGCAAGAAGAGGATAAGAAAGCCTTTCTCAGGGATCAGTGCAAAGAAGTAGAGGAAAACAATAGAATGGGAAAGACTAGAGATCTCTTCAAGAAAATCAGAGATACCAAGGGAACATTTCATGCAAAGATGGGCTCGATAAAGGACAGAAATGGTATGGACCTAACAGAAGCAGAAGATATTAAGAAGAGGTGGCNGTCAACGTTTCTTGGTTAGGGAGGCTTGTTTTGGAGTTCTGGTGGGTGGAGCTGGATTTCTTCTCTCTTTGGAGCTGGATTTCTTCTCTCTTGAGCGTGGAGTATCTCTTCACGGCTGCCCCAGGAAAGCACAGCGTCTGCTCCCCACCCTCGGACACGGGGTGGCTCCTCTCAGCTGTTCCTGTGCCGTCGCAGCCTAGCACTCTTGGCTGCTGCCCCTGGCCTCGGAAGCAGGGTGGCTCCTTTCAGCTGTTTCTGCGCCGTCACAGCCCAGGACTCTTGGCCGCTGTCTCTGTCCTCCGACGTGGGGTAGCTCCTCTTGGCTGCGCTGAGTGCACCAGCCCGCCCGCCGTTGCCGCCGCTTGTGCTGAGTGTGCCCAGAGAAGACTCTTGAGAGTCCCTTGGACTGCAAGGAGATCCAACCAGTCCATTCTGAACGAGATCAGCCCTGGGATTTCTTTGGAGGGAATGATACTGAAGCTGAAGCTCCAGTACTTTGGCCACCTCATGAGAAGAGTTGACTCAGTGGAAGAGATTCTGATGCTGGGAGGGATTGGGGGCAGGAAGAGAAGGGGACAACAGAGGATGAGATGGCTGGATGGCATCACTGACTGGATGGGCATGAGTCTGAGTGAACTCTGGGAGTTGGTGATGGACAGGGAAGCCTGGTGTGCTGCAATTCATGGGGTTGCAAAGAGTCGGACATAACTGAGCGACTAAACTGAACTGAGCTGAATTGATGTTATGTTATGTGTTATGTGTTATGATGTTGTGTTATGTGCAATTATATCACAATAAAGGTGGAAAAAAAGTTGCCCGTGGATCATCATTAAATAGTCCCTGCAAGCAGTAGCTTAGCTGTAATACACTTTCACCAAATCATGCCCCACTAGTGTGCAAGTTCACGGTACTGAGGTCAGCCTTGTATGTGAGAAAATGACACCTTTGTGGTCCATATATACTCAGGCATAAGTAGTTCTACTAGCAGAAAACACTCGTCATATATAGTTTAAGAAAGGTGACTTTAAAGACTAGAATTACACATGTTTTAAAAATTAAAACTACAGCTGTAGTTATTTACTTTTAAGAATACTTTTAAACATTATAAATTATGATGTAGCTTATTCTATAAATAATTTAAAGGACCTTAGAGTGAGTAAATGGAGCTTTCCTGGTGGCTTAGACAGCAAAGACGGAGAAGGCAATGGTATCCCATTCCAGTACTCTTGCCTGGAGAATCCCAGGGACAGAGGAGCTTAGTGGGCTGCTGTCTATGGGGTCACACAGAGTCGGACACGACTGAAGCGACCTAGCAGCAGCAGCAGCAGCAGCAGACAGCAAAGAACCTGCTTACAATGCAGGAGACCCAGGTTTGATCCTTGTGTTGGGAAGATCCCCTGGAGAAGATCTTCCCCTGGAAGATCCCCTACTCCAATATTCTTGCCTGGAGAATACCCTGGACAGAGGAGTTGGATGTGCTACAGTCCATGGGGGTGCCAAGAGTCGGATGCAACTGAGAGACTTTCACTTTCAGAGTATGCAAATATAATTTGGAAACAAAAAAGAAAATGAAGAAAAAGTAAAGATATTTGGAATTAGGTCTGTGATGCCTAATTCACATAAATGTGAATATACTCGAATAATGGGCCACCAATTGAGGTTTTTCTATCGGTCAATGAAAAAAGGAGTAGCAGACTCACAGATAGAGAACAAGCTAGTGTTTACCAGTGAGCGGGGAGGGGCAATAGAAAAATACAGGAGTTGGAAGGGGAGCTATAAACCATGGGTGTAAGACAGGCTCGAGGATGTATACCATGGGGAGTAGAGCCAATATTTTGTAATAAATGGTAAATGGAAAGTAAGCTTTAAAAACTGAATAACAAATAAAAACTTTAAAAAATGAAGTAATAGAAAAAAGGAATTATGTAAGAAAATAAATAGAGAAAGGTTTTGCCATTTAAGCAATGACACCAAATAAATAGATAAAAGAAAGCTTAGATTCAGTTGAAAACATAAAAAATAATACAAAAAAGATAGATATTAAAACAAAGTCATGGTGATTTGGGGTTCATTCCTGGAGGATTAAACTGACGAAAAACAGTTCTTGTGTATGTTGTCTAAGTAAACTTAGAAGTGAAACTTTCACCAAATGACAACAGATTTGGTGCAGATTTTCCCTAGGCACAATAAGAGATAAATTTTATTCTGAGTCTTATATGACTAATGCAAAATTGATGTTCACTTGAATATTTTATTCCTTGATTTAAATTTCAGTGGTTTCTATTTCTGTTATACGAAGCTAATGTTTTCATACTTGAATTTTATGGCATGCAGTCTTTGGCTTTGACAAATGTTAGGGAATAGTTTTATTTTACCTTGTATAAAGTGTCGTGTTCTATGCCATTTTCTGAAATGGTAAATTACTTAAGTAAAATTTTAAAGAGTTATTTTATCACTTTATAAATTTTCCTGAAATAAAAGGTAAATACAACAGATAAATGATACAGTAAATTCAGTTCATTTCAGTTCATTTGCTTAGTCATGTCCAACTCTTTGCGACCCCATGGGTGGCAGCATGCCAGGCCTCCTTGTCGATCACCAACTCCTGGAGTTTATTCAAACTCATGTCCATTGAGATAGTGATGCCATCCAACCATCTCATCCTCTGTCATCCCCTTCTCCTCCTGCCCTCAATCTTTCCCTGCATTAGGGTCTTTTCAAATGAGTCAGCTCTGTGCATCAGGTGGCCAAAATTTTGGAGTTTCAGCTTCAACATCAGTCCTTCCAATAAACACTCAGGACTCATCTCCTTTAGGATGGACTGGTTGGATCTCCTTTCTGTCCAAGGGACTCTCAAGAGTCTTTTCCAACACCACAGTTCCAAAGCATCAATTCTTCAGTGCTCAGCTTTCTTTATAGTCCAACTCTCACATCCATGCATGACTAAAAAAAAACATAGCCTTGATGAGACGGACCTTTGTTGGCAAAATAATCTCTCTGCTTTGTAATATGCTATCTAGGTTGGTCATAACTTTCCTTCTAAGGAGCAAGCATCTTTTAATTTCATTTCTGTAGTCACCATCTGCAATGATTTTGAAGACCAAAAAAATAGCCAGCCACTGTTTCCACTGTTTCCCCTTCTATTTGCCATGAAGTGATGGAACCAGATGCCATGATCTTAGTTTTCTCAATGTTGCATTTTAAGCCAGCATTTTTCAGTCTCCTCTTTCACTTTCATCAGGAGGCTCTTTAGTTCTTCTTCACTTTCTGCCATAAGGGTGGTGTCATCTGCATATCTGAGGTTATTGATATTTCCCCTAGCAATCTTGATTCCAGCTTGTGCTTCATCCAGACTGGCATTTAGCATGATGTACTCTGCATATAAGTCAAATAAGCAGGGTGACAATATACAGCCTTGACATACTCCTTTTCCTATTTGAACCAGTCTGTTGTTCCATGTCCAGTTCTAACTGGTGCTTCCTGACCTGCACACAGGTTTCTCAAGAGGCAGGTCAGGTGGTCTGGTATTCCGGTCTCTTGAAGAATTTTCCACAGTTTATTGTGATCCACACAGTCAAAGGCATTAAGGGGAGATTATTCCTAAATACTCAGAATTTTGAATCTCAAGCACAATTCTGGTTTTCATCACAGTATGTTCTTGGACAAATCTGTTTCAGCTCATTCCACCAATTTGCTGAGCATACTTCTCTGATGTAATGGTTTTTCTGGGATTCAGAAAGTTGTAGTGGATCATATGTGCAGCAGACCACCAAACAGTGAGCATGACCAGTTTTTGGTGCAAGTTTGGCTTTGGGAAGTGCTTTGGAGCTTCTTCTCTGTCTAATCACTGAGCTAGTCATCGCAGATTGTATAAAATCCACTTTTTGTCACATGTCACAATCCAATTGAGAAATTGATTGCATATTATAGGAGAGAATGATACTTCAAGATGACAATATTTTTTGATTTTTGGTCAGCTCATGAGGCACCCCTTATCAGGTTTTTCCTTCCCAATTTGTTTTAAATGCCAAACTACCATAGAATGGGTCAATATTGAGTTCTTCGGCAACTTCTTGCATAGTTGTAAGACAGTAATCTTTGATAATTGCTCTTGGTTGGTCGTTGTCAACTTTTGATGGCCGGTTACTGCACTCCTTATCTTCAAGGCTCTCATCTCCTTTGCAAAACTTCTTGAACCACCACTGCACTGTACTATTCATCAGCAGTTCCTGGGCCAAATGTGTTGTTGATGTTGTCTCTGCTGCTTTATGACCCATTTTGAACTAAAAAAAAAATTGTTCACATTTGCTTTTTTGTCTAACTTCATTTCTGAAGTCTAAAATAAATATAAAATAAGCAGCAAGTAATAAGTCATTAGCAAAAAAAAAATAAAACAAGACATGCATATTAAAATGATGTATAACATAATCACATTTATTTAAAAGTGCATTCTAATATCAAATGGTAAGTTCAACAATGCAAAGCCACAAATACTTTTGCACCAACCTATGAAAGATGAATCTATGTCCTGATTGAAATAGATTCTTCAATATTCACTATATTATTTGGGTTCACTCTCACCTTCCATGGAACTGGGAGGCACCTTGAACTCCTCTCACAGTCTCATTCCCAGTTTCTGGTCAATTGCCTACATGTACCTCTTTTACCTAAAAATACATCCAGAACATTTTTTCTCCTATCCATCTTCAATGCCATTTCTCTATTTCCAGTCTACTTTGCCACTGCTCCAATCTCCTTTCTTTATTTTTTCACATTCTGTCAACATATTTCAGACCCTTAGGATACTCCTCTCTAAACTACCCTGTAAGTTCAGTTCAGTTCAGTTGCTCAGTCATGTCCGACTCTCTGCGACACTATGGACTGCATCATGCCAGGATTCCCTGTTATCACCAACTCATGGAGCTTGCTCAAACTCATGTCCATCGAGTCAGTGATGGCATCTGACCACCTCATTCTCTGACGTCTCCTTCTCATCCTGCCTTCAATCTTTTCTAGCATCGGGGTCTTTTCCAATAAGTCAGTTGTTCGCATCAGATGGCCAGAGTATTGGAACTTCAGCTCAGCATCAGTCCTTAAAATGAATATTCAGGACTGATTTCCTGAATAAACATCCCTGTATTTAAAAGAAAAATCATATTGCACTTTTCTAATCTCTTGTCTTTATCCTGGCTTTTTTCCAGTTTGTCCTTCAGCCGCATTCAAGTGCTTTTAAGGGATATATTTAAAAAGCACATTAAATTTTCCATACGTCATTCATATTGGGTAGTTTATTTTATTATTAAATCTGTGTTTGAGGAGAATTTTAGATATATACATATACGTGGAGAAAGTATAATTAATCATTTTTTGAAACTAGCATGATTTACTGAAGTTTTTCAGGTTGACGTTATTGCCATTTTTTATGGAAAAGTTTTTGTATTATCATTTTCTAGATATTTTTATTATAAAGTAATATATATTATTTTAAAACTTAAAAAATAAAACTGAAATAAAAGGTGGAAGTCTGTCTATATCCTTAATTCACTCCTTGGAGTAAGCTACTGACAATATCATTGTAGTAATCTTTCACACATTTTTTAATAGAAGGTGCTTATAGTTTTTATGTATTTACACATGCATGTATTTTCTACATGTAAATGGAATAATATAAGGTATTGTGGCCTTTTTCATCATTTACCAATTTATTTTTTAATATGTTTTTTATTGTGGTAACAGTCACATAATATAAAACATACTATTTTAACCATATTTATCTTGTTGGCCTTAAGTGCATTCACATTTTTGTGCAGCTCTCACCATCACCCATTTCCCAAATTTTTCCCCTTTCTAAATGCTGTCTCCATTAAACATTAACTCCCTATTCCCCCTGCCCACTTCTCCACCCTTTGGCCCCTGGCATCTATCAATGAATTTTCGCTATCACTTCACTTTGTGGATATAGGTTTACATCATTACTTTAATATATGGATGTCCTATAGTATATTTAACCAAGTTCCTATGGGTGGACACGTAGATTTTTCCCAATTATTGCTTTTAGCAAAATGCTACAGTGCTTGTACAGGAAAGGAAACTGTAAACAAAAGCAAAAGACAGTCTACAAACTAAAAAAATATTTGCAAACAATGGGACTGACAAGGGTTTAATTTTCAAAATACATAAACAGTTCATACAGCTCAATATCAAAACCCAAAACAACCCGATCAAAAAATGAGCAGAAGACCTAAATATATATTTCTCCATACAAGACATATAATGGATAAAGACACATGAAAAAATGCTCAGCATTGCTAATTATTAAAGAAATGCAAATCCAAACTACAATGGGGTATCATCTTACCCTTGTCAGGATGGCCATCATTAAGAAGTCTATATATAAATGCTAAAGATGGTGTGGAGAAAAGGGTACCCTCCTACACTTGTTGGTGGGAATGTAAATTGGTGCAGCCACTATAAAAACAGTATGGAGCTTCCTTAAAAACTAAAAATAGAGTTACCATATGACCCAGCAGTTCCACTCTTGTGCATTATATGCAGACAAAATTATAATTTGAAAAGATACCTGCACCCGTATGTTCATAGCACTACTATTCATAATAGCCAAGACATGGAAGCAACCTAAATGTCTATCAATCAATGAACAGATAAATAATATGTGGTACATATACACAGTGCAGTATTACTCAGCCATCAAAAATAATGAAAAAAATGCCATTTTCAGCAACATGTATGGACCTAGAGGTTATCATACTAAGTGAAGTAAGTCAGAAAGATAAAGACAAATATATGATATCACTTACATGTGGAGTCCATAATATGATACAAATGAACTTATTTATGAATCAGAAACAAACAGAAACAAATTCACAGACATGGAGAACAGACTTGTCCTTGCCAAGGGGTAGGAGTTGGTGGAGGGATGGATTGGGATTTGGGGAACAGCAGATGAAAACTATTATATATAAGATGGATAAACAAAAAGGTCCCACTGTATAACACAGGGAGCTATATTCAATACCCTGTGATAAAGCATATACATACTTTTCATATACATGAATCCCTTTGCTGTACACTGGAAACTAATATGTTATAAATCAAATCTATTTCAACAAAAATAAACTTAAAAATGCTGTAGCTAATATCCTTATATTAACCTTATATTAAACCTTTGCTTTGTTTTATTAGAATATTTATACATTAAATTCTGAGAAGTGGATCCTTGTACTAAACTATGTATATTTTAAATTTTAATAGATATTTCCAAATAGTCCTCCAAAACAGTTTTACCAATTTACATTACTAAAAGTGGACTATGAGATTTACTGTAATTAGCTATCACAGGCTATTATTATGAAACTTCTTTTTTATCTTTTCAAATTCCCAAATGAAAAATGGTACCTCATTATATTTTTACTTGTACAGTTGACCCTTGAACCACATTGGTTTGAACTGTGTGGGTCCACTTCTATGTGGATTAAAAAAAAATATATGTACTGCAGTATTATAAGACCTGCAGTTGTTGAATCTGTGGATGGTGAACTCCTGATAATGAAGGCTGGAGGGCTGACTATAAATTTAAACCTTGATTTTTCAGTAACGGTGGGGAGGTTGGTGTCCTTAATCCTCATGTTGTTTAAGGGTCAACTGTACTTAGTTAAATTTGAGTGATGTTGAGCAACTATTAACACATTTATTCATGACAAGAACACTGATCAACCATTTTCACAATACTGCAGTCATTGAGACCGCTAAAATTCAGGGATTTCTCTTGACCTCCAGGAGACTCTTTATATCTATGCCTAGAAGATCATGTTTGAACACTCTCTAAGACATGAAAGAAGAGTAATATGTAGATACTTACTTGAGAACATATGAAATATTTTGGATTCATATTGAACAAGGAAAGACAGAAGATTGGACTTAAATTTCTAAGACCATGAACACTATGATTGAACATAAACTTACTCATTCTGATGAAATACTATAATGTGTTCATTACTGGGTGAATATTTTTATTGGCCAGGCATCTTAGTTAAGAATGGGAATTGACTTGGATGATTTTTTTAATACTAATCCACTGATATCTGAGAACAGAGTAATGGGAATCAAAGCATATACCACTGAGTTTTACAACAGCCAAGCCTTGGAATTAACCCTGGAACACTCACTTCTCTTGAAACTCAATAGTGGATGAGATCATTGAAAGAGAGTACAGCTTAGACGGCAAAATACCTAGGACAAATTGTGGAAGAACTCAAACTTCTTTTATTTATTTTTATTTTTCATTTTTATGATGTTGTGTTGGTTTCTGCTGTACAACAACACGAATTAGCCATAATGACACATTAGCCTTTCCCCTTAACCTCCCTTTCCTCCCAGCCCCATCCTACCTCTCTAAGTCATCACAGAGTGCCAGGCTGGGCTCCCTGTGATACACAGCAACTTCTCACCAGCTATCCACTTATTCATGGTAGTGTATCCGTGTTGATGCTACTTTCTCCATTTGTCCCACTCTCTCCCTTCCCAACTGTGTCCACAAGTCCACTCTCTACATCTGCCTCTCCATTCCTTCCCTGCAAATAGGTTCATCAATACCATTTTTCTAGATCCCATACACACACACACACACACACACACACATTATTATGTGATATTTGTTTTTCTCTTTCTGACTTACTTCACTCTGTGTAACAGGGTCTAGGGAACTCAGACATCTATTTTACACAGTACTCTTTCTTCTACTTTCCTCACAACTCCATCTTTGTTTCCTTTGCAGGTTAATCTTTCTCTTTCCAGACATAAAGTGTTGATCTTACTGAAGGCTCAGTTCTAAGTTGTCTCAACTTTCACTTTATACCTTTTTTCTAGATANTCTGTGTAACAGGGTCTAGGGAACTCAGACATCTATTTTACACAGTACTCTTTCTTCTACTTTCCTCACAACTCCATCTTTGTTTCCTTTGCAGGTTAATCTTTCTCTTTCCAGACATAAAGTGTTGATCTTACTGAAGGCTCAGTTCTAAGTTGTCTCAACTTTCACTTTATACCTTTTTTCTAGATAATCCAATATCATGCCCATTGACTCATACATAATTTACAAACCTATGTATACATTTATACAGCTAGCCCAGAGTTTCTCAATCTTGTCAATATTGATAATTTTTGTGTTTGTCTTTTGCTTTTTGACATGGATCATCTGTCTTGTGGATTTTAGGGTGTTTGGCAGAATTCTTGGTTTTTCCCATTACATGCCAGTAGTAACCTCCATTTGTAGCAATCCAAAGTGTTTCTTAGTTAGTTCAGTTGCTCAGTCGTGTCCGACTCTTTGTGACCCCATGAATCGCAGCACGCCAGGCCTCCCTGTCCATCACCAACTCCCGGAGTCACTCAGACTTACGCCCATCGAGTCAGTGATGCCATCCAGCCATCTCATCCTCTGTCGTCCCTTCTCCTCCTGCCCCNTTCCTGAGGGGCAAAATCACCATTGATCTAGCCAAAGGCTTATTTTAGCCCCATATATACAAATATCTAATTGCCATGCCTCTTGAGTATTTCAAAAAACCTCAGATTCAAAATGCCCAAAGTGCAACTAATTGTGGAACTCCTGTCTTTAAACCTGGGTGTTTCCCAGTCCTTGTTCACTCAATGAAAAGCACCACACCCTCTGGCTCTGCAAACCTAGCCTAGATATCATATCTTCTTTTTCTAGATGTATTTGTTTTCTATTGATATGTGACAAATTACCACAAATTTTGCAGCTTAAAACTGGAACAGGCTTATTTTGTTACAGTTTCTGTGAGTCAAGAGGAGTCCACACAGTTTTACTGACTCCTCTGCTGAGGGTCTCACAAGGCTGCAGACAAAGCCTCAGTAGGGCTTTTATCTCATTTGAGAAGAGGTTAAATTTTACCTCAAGCTCCTTTTGATTGTTGGTGAGGTTCCTTTCACTGTGGCTGGATGAGTGAGGGCCCTGGCTGTTTGCTGGCTGTTGTTTGAAGGCTGTCCTAGAGACTGCCCACAGGTCCCTGCCATATGACCGCCTCAACGAGCAGTTCACGGTGTCTGGTATTTGCTTCTCCAGGGCCAGTAAAAGACTCTCTCTCTCTCCAGTTTGTTAAGACGGAGTCTTCTATGGCATAAGGTTATCAGGAGAGTAAAATCCCACTACCTTTGCCACATTCTTAGTTAGAAGGAAGTGACGGATTCCACCTGTGCTCAAGGAGAGGGGCTTATTCAAGAGCACGACTCATTGGGGGTCATCTTAGGGTGTAACTAGAGAATCAGTCCATCACCCACATCTGTGAATTTCATCTTAGCATGTATATCCACCAGCTTCCATCTATCTTCTCTTCACTGTTTATTATGAAGCTGTCCCAGCCATCATCACTTACCTAGACTGTTGCAGTATCTTCATTAATGTTTGTCTATATCTGCTTCCCTGGTAGCTCAGTGGTAAGGAACTCACCTGCGATGCAAGATTTGACCCCGGGATCAGGAAGATTCCCCTGAAGGAGGAAATGCAACCCACTCCAGTATTCTTGCCTGGAGAATCCCTTGGACAGCCTGGCAGGCTACCGTCCATGGGGTTGCAAGAGTTGGACATGACTTAGTGACTAAAACACCACCACATCCATTCTGGCCTTCTCCAGTCCACTCTCAACCACGTAGCCCATATGATCTCTTTGGAATGCAAGTATGTTCATGGCTTCCTTTTGCTTAAATCTTTTTGAAGTCTTTCAAGAGTTCTTGATGTGATTAAACTCCTTAGCAAAGTGTTAGTTGTTCAGTTGTGCCCAACTCTTTGCGACCCTGTGAACAGGCTGCCAGGCTCCTGTGTCCATGGGGTTCTCCAGGCAGGAATACTGGAGTGGGTAGCCATTCCCTTCTCCGAGGAGTCTTCACAAACCGGGGATCAAACCCCAGTCTCTTGCATTGCAGGCAGATTTTTTACCATCTGAACCATCAGGGATTCTTAGCAAAATTTCCAGAGTCATTTTGGCTTCTTTCAGATCCTTTGTTTTCCCTGTCACAAAATTTCTGTATGCATTTTCTTCCTTTGCCTAGAAAGATTTTATACTTTATCCTTCACCCAGATCACTTCCTCATGGAAACTTTCTGACCTCTAGGAATACATACTCTCCTTTTAAAAAGTTCTTCCTCTTGGAATTTATAGTGTTCTCAATATTATAAATGAGTTTATGGTTAGTTGAATAATCTTTCTCTCTCTTCCACTAGGCAACACACTTTATGAAGGCAGAGACTGTGTCTGGTCTTGCTCACTCTTTAGCCTCTGCATGAAGCACTACGTCTGGCACATAATAGGCATTTAAATTGTTTTGTCTTAGTAGATGCATGATTGATCAAAGACATAATTCAGGAAATTGGAATCATATGGGAGATATGGATACTTTGGTTTTTTGATATCAACTGGTTCCAGAATGAGAACTGTACATACATGTACTACTTACCAGTTATGTATCTCACAGTTTATGTGGATCAGGAGTCCACGTGTAGTTCAGCAGGGTCCTTGGCTTGGGATCTACTGTGGTTCGAATATTTTATCTCTGCCCCTTCACACACTGCCCCTCCCCCCACCCACCCAACCTCGCCATTCATATGTTGGAAGTCCTAACCTCCAAAGATGATGATATTAGGAAGTGGGGCCTTTGGGAGGTGCTTAGGTTATGAGAATGAAGCCCTCGTGAATGGTTAGTGCCTTATATAAAGATGATCCAGAGAGGTCTCTGGTCCTTTCCACCATGTGAGGACAGAGAGAGAAAATGCTGGCTATGAACCAGGAAAGTCAACCCTCACCAGGGAATGAGATTATGCTATTGCCTTAATCTTGGACTTCCAGCCTCCAGAACTGAGAGAAATAAATTTCTGTTGTTTATAACCTACCCAGTCTGTGGTATTTTGTTACAGCAGCTGGAATAAACTAGATAAGCTGCAGTTAAATACTTTGAAAACTTCAACTGAGATGAACTACTCAGCAATTATAATCAAGAAATAAAGAAAATATATTCACTTGAAAAATAGCTTGAAAAAGTACATTTTGGCGTAAGAAACAAAATTCATTATATAAGAATAAACAGAAGTTCCAAGTGAAAAATAATTCTCTGTTCCTTCAGGGATCCAAATCTTTCTGCTGCTGCTGTTGCTAAGTTGCTTCAGTCATGTTCGACTCTGTGAGACCCCAGAGATGGCAGCCCATCAGGCTCCCCTGTCCCTGGGATTCTCCAGGCAAGAACACTGGAGTGGGTTGCCATTTCCTTCTCCAGTGTATGAAAGTGAAAAGGGAAAGTGAAGTCGCTCAGTCGTGTCTGACTCTTAGCGACCCCATGGACTACAGCCTACCAGGCTCCTCTGTCCATGGATTTTCCAGGCAAGAGTACTGGAGAGAGGTGCCATTGCCTTCTCCACAAATCTTTCTACTACCCACTTAAAAAGGTCTTTCATGCAAATTCTCCTAACACATACTAAATCAAAATCATAGTCTCTAGAGACTAGTACTGTAGCTTCTACTACTTATACCATGGTATATTTGTGTGTGTGTGTGTATTAGTTGCCTAGTCATGTCTGACTATTTGCAACCCTGTGGAGTGTAGCTTGGCCGCTCCTTTGTCTATGGGATTTACCAGGCAAGAATACTGGAGTGAGTAGCCATTCCCTCTTCAGAATGTACATTTATTGAAGAGAAAATTTAAATTAAAAAATCTGTATGTCATCTCTTCAATATCATTCTGTCTTTCCAATTAAAAAAGAAAAACTTCTAAATATTCTAATGATTTTTAATAATGAGTAAAAATTTTTTGTATTCATATAATCCTACAACTGCAATTTATAGCTTTAAAATTGAATGAGATAGTGCCATTTTTGGAGGGAGGAAGGTTCAGGATGGGGAACACATGTATACCTGTGGTGGATTCATGTTGATGTATGGCAAAACCAATACAATATTGTAAAGTAATTAACCTCCAATTAAAATGAATAAATTTATATTAAAAAATGGGTTCTCTTGGCAATCTTTTAATTTAGTAGTAAGGTTATTCTGTAGTTTGTACAGTAGACACTGAGATTCTAATTAAAACTAACAAACAAATGTAAATAAATAGACAAATAGGCAAGTGGAAAGGATTTACTTAGCTGTTCTATTCTATCGTGTCTTATATCACTGTTATTATAGTTATATTAATAGTTTCCAGCCTNGGGTTCTCTTGGCAATCTTTTAATTTAGTAGTAAGGTTATTCTGTAGTTTGTACAGTAGACACTGAGATTCTAATTAAAACTAACAAACAAATGTAAATAAATAGACAAATAGGCAAGTGGAAAGGATTTACTTAGCTGTTCTATTCTATCGTGTCTTATATCACTGTTATTATAGTTATATTAATAGTTTCCAGCCTAGCTAACTCTGTGTACATCCTAAGAACCTAATATCTAGTTCTTGAACAAACACATATAGAAGGCCTTTATTCTGAGATGTTACAATTGCTTTGAACTTTTCCCATCTCTTTCTAAAGCATACTGTATGAGAGCAAGATACCAGTTGTGTGTTATTGGGGCATATACTTAAACTTTTCAAGCTATATTTTCCTCATTCAGTACCTACCTCTTCTTATTGTGAGGTACAAAGAGCTAAAGCTCACAATGCTTAATAGAATGCCTAGTTCATACTAGGAGAAGGCAATGGCACCCCACTTCAGTACTCTTGCCTGGAAAATCCCNAGGAGATCAGTCCTGAATATTCATTGGAGGGACTGATGTTCAAGATGAAACTCCAATACTTTGGCCACCTGATGCGAAGAGCTGACTCATTTGAAAAGACCCTGATGCTGGAAAATATTGAGGGCTGGAGAAGGGGATGACAGAGGATGAGATGGTTAGATGGTATCACTGACTCAATGCAATGAGTTTGGGTAAACTCCGGGAGTTGGTGATGGACAGGGAAGCCTGGCATGCTGCAATCCATGGGGTCATAAACAGCTGGACACGACTGAACAACTGAACTAACTGAGTGTAGGAGGAAACTTGGAGGGTTTTTTAAAGAATTTATCTGTGACCCTTTTCTGTTTATTGCATCTTCCTTACATGAGTCCACCTGCAATGCAGGAGACCTTGGGTCCTTCCTGGGTTGGGAAGATCTCCTGGAGTAGGGGTAGGCTCCCCTCTCCAGTATCCTTGGACTTCCCTGGTGGCTTAGCTGGTTAAGAATCCATGTGCAATTAAGGAGACCTGGATTGGATCCCTGGATTTGGAAGATCTCCTGGAGAAGGGAAAGGCTACCCACTCCAGTATTATGGCCTGGAGAATTCCATTGACTGCATAGTCCATGGGGTCGCAAAGAGTCGGACACAAGTGAGCAACTTTACTTTCACAGTATTTGCCTATGTGGGTGTTGGCAATGACAAAACTAAAGGACATAAGGCCTTATTAGTATTCCTAAAATGCCACTCTTTTCATTTACCCAGCTTTTACAAAGCCGTCCATGACTTTCTGTTGTTTGGAGAACAATGTGCAAAGCCAAATCAGAAAGTGAAGGTCCCTCTGTAATAAGACCTTTACTGGGACTTCCCCAGTGGTCTAGTGGTTGCGACTTTGCATTCTAGTGAAAGGATTGGGTTCAATCCCTGGTCAGGGAACTAAGATCCCACATGCCTTGAGGCCAAGAAACCAAAACACAAAACAGAAGCAGTATTATAACAAACTGAATAAAAATTAAAAATGGTCTACATTAAAAAATCCTTAAAAAAATCAAGTCTTTCTCCATCTTTCACCAAATGATTCCTATTCCCCCTTGTACATGCTGCCCCACCAGCACTGGTCTGCTCTTCCTTTCACTGGAACTGCTTGACCATGCTCTCCTCTGCACTTCCATTTGTCTCCTTTCATATCCTGGTGAGCCTCTTCTGTTTCAGAGTTTATTAAATCTTCATGGTTTCTTATGATTGCTTTTTCCAACACTATGTGTATGCCTGAAAAAAGGGATACTCTATGGCATTGTTACATTAAGAAAATAACTGTTGGAGAAGGGCAGATAAAGAGCTTAGCCATCTCAGACCTTGAAGAAGGGAGTGTATGCTGTTTTCCTGGCTGACAAATCTCACAAGCTCTCCATTAGGTTTGCAAGCAGCTGAGGGGTGGCTATCACCCCCCAACTTCCTTCTCCTGTTTACTGATTCAGAGCCCCATCTATCTTTTGGTTAATGGACGATTCTTACAATCTGGTAGATTATTGATTAATATTCCTGGTTTCTCATGTNGAAGAAGGGAGTGTATGCTGTTTTCCTGGCTGACAAATCTCATAAGCTCTCCATTAGGTTTGCAAGCAGCTGAGGGGTGGCTATCACCCCCCAACTTCCTTCTCCTGTTTACTGATTCAGAGCCCCATCTATCTTTTGGTTAATGGACGATTCTTACAATCTGGTAGATTATTGATTAATATTCCTGGTTTCTCATGTGGTTGTGTGTTAGTCTCATAAATCTCCAGAAGGGGATACATCAGAAGCTGCTGGATAAAGAATTCCCCAATGATCTAGTGGTTAGGACTCCTCACTTCCACTAAGATCCTATGAAAAGAGTGGCCTGGCAAGCTACAGTCCATGGGGTCACAGAGAGTCAGACATAGCTGGGGAGGCACACACACATTTCTATAAATAAATGGAAGGGTATGCATTAGAAACTGCTTGATTGGGATTTCCCTAGTGGTCCAGTGGTTAGGACTCTGTCCCTTCCGCTGCAAGGGTCATGGGTTCCATCCTTGGTCTGTTAACTAAGATCCCATGTGCCTCATGCTGTGGCAAAAAAAAAAAGGGGGTGGGGGCTGCTTGATAGTTTCCATCTTACTGAAGTAGTAGTTGTAGTCGCTCAGTCATGTCTGATTCTTTGCAACCCTATGGACTGTAGTCTGCCAGGTTCCTCTGTCCATGGGATTCTCCAGGAAAGAATATTGGAGTGGGATGCCATCCCCTTCTCCAGGANAAAAAAAAAAAAAAAAAAAAAGAGGGGGGCTGCTTGATAGTTTCCATCTTACTGAAGTTGTAGTTGTAGTCGCTCAGTCGTGTCTGATTCTTTGCAACCCTATGGACTGTAGTCTGCCAGGTTCCTCTGTCCATGGGATTCTCCAGGAAAGAATATTGGAGTGGGATGCCATCCCCTTCTCCAGGAGATCTTCCTAACCCAAGGATTGAACCTGGGTCCTTTGATTGAAGACAGATTCTTTACCATCTGAGACACCAGGGAAACTCTATCTTACTGGGAGCCCTTCCATATCTGAATTTAATGCCAATCCTTAGAATTCCTCTAGTCCTCTTTTGTGCCCATTAGACCCACTCCCCTGTATCTGCAACCTCATCCCACTTACTGCATCTTTACCTACAACATGCTTATACCATTTGGTTTGAAAAGAAAAGGGCAGTCCTTTCCTGTATCTCCTCCTAGCCCTTTGTCTTTAGAGTCGTGGATCATGGAAATTCCTGTGTCCGTCTGTCTCCATGCCCCCATTTGCAGTGGACAGCATGGAGAGATGGCTAGGTCCCTATCTTACTCTCTTCAGGCTGCCATAACAAAAGTACATTTATTGTGTGACTTATTAACAACAGTTATTTATTTTTCACAGTTCTGGAGGATGGCAACTCCAAAATCAAGACTGCCGATCTCTCTCTGATGAAAACCTGCTTCCTGGTTCACAGAAGACTGTCTCTCACTTTGTCTTCACAGAACAGAAGGAGCGAGGGAGCTGTCAACCTACTATTCTTGACAATATTCCTCTTTTAGAAAAAAAAAATCTTTCCTGTCTTCAGCTGATGGTTACTAAGTTCTGCTGTTCCTGCCACTTCACTCTCCTCTAACGTCTACTCTAGCCAGACCCGGTTATTTATAGTTCCAGAAACATGGGATGTTGTTTCTCACCTTCCACTACTGGCCTTTGAACTTGCCCTTTGTTTTCCCTTCAGAAATTCCATATCTGTCCCATATTCTTTGTTGTTCTCACCATCTTCCAGACCCAGGTCACAAGTCACTGCCAACCCCACAACCAAAAATATGACTTTACAATCTCTTGGGCAGTGTTGTGTTTTTAATCACAGTGTCCCACATTGTATGATAATTATTGGCAGTCCTGTTTCCATCACTAAACTGTATGTTCATTGATTCATTTCTCTTGGCATTCACAGACCTAGACAGCATAGTAAAAAGCAGAGATACTACTTTGCCAACAGAGGTCCCAAAGCTATGGTTTTTCCAGTAGTCATGTATGGATGTGAGAGTTGTACCATAATGAAGGCTGAATGCCGAAGAATTGATGCTTTTGAACTGTGGCATTGGAGAAGACTCTTGAGAGTCCCTTGGACTGCAAGAAGATCCAACCAGTCCATCCTAAAGGAAATCAGTCCTGAATATTCATTGGAAGGACTGATACTGAAGCTGAAACTCCAATACTTTGGCCAACTTGTTAGAAAGCCCAATTCTGGGAAAGATTGAAGGCAGGAGGAGAAGGGAATGAGAGATGAGATGGTTGGATGACATCACTGACTCAATGATATGAGTTTGAGCAAGCTCTGGGTGATAGTGAAGCAAAGGGAAGTCTGGCATTCTGCAGTCCATGAGGTGGCAAAGAGCTGGACACGACTGAGCAACTGAACAACAACAAAGTATTATATCTGGCATGTAACAGATAGCTAATGATTTTTCTTTAATCAAGAAGCTCAAGAAGATTTTTTTGTTTGTCTTTAAATTTATTAATTTGGCTGCACCCAGTCTTAGTTGTGGTATCTTTGTATGCTGTGCTAAATTACTTCAGCTATGTCTGGCTCTTTGTGACCCCCTGGACTGTAGCCCACCAGGCTCCTGTGTTCATGGGATTCTCCAGGCAAGAATACTGAAGTAGGTTGCCAAGCCCTTTTCTAGAGGAACTTTCCAACCCAGGAATCAAAGCCTGCACTGGCAGGTGGGTTCTTTACCACTTGTGTCACCTGGGAAGCCCTGTGCTTAGTTGCATGGGATCTTTAATTGCATACAAACTGGTAGGTGAGGCATGTGGGACCCAGTTCCCTGACCGGGAATCGAATCTGACCCCCCTGCATTGGGAACTCGGAGTTGTAGCCCTTGGACCACCAGAGAAATCCCAAGAATGTTTTTTGAATGAGTGGATGAATAAATGCAGAGTGGCATAGGAAACTGAGGAGAAGAGACAGAAGCAAGAGACAATTTAGGTACTAGATTCATTAGAGCTTCCTAACTGTTGGCTTATGAGAAAGAAAGGAGCTATCTGTCAGGGAATAATATAATACCAGGTAGTGATGAACACTGTGTCATGAAGACAAATAAGAATGTTTAAACAGAAAAGGGTGGGGGTGGTATTTTCAATAGTCTCACAATGGGTTCATCAGGGATGCTGCTGCTGCTAAGTCACTTCAGTCGTGTCCGACTCTGTGGGATCCCATAGACAGCAGCCCACTAGGCTCTTCTGTTCCTGAATTCTCCAGGCAAGAACACTGGAGTGGGTTGCCATTTCCTTCTCCATTGCATGAAAGTGAAAAGTGAAAGTGAAGTTACTCAGTCGTGTCCTACTCTTCACAACCCCATGGACTGCAGCCCTCCCAGGCTCCTTTGTCCATAGGATTTTCCAGGCGAGAGTACTGGAGTGGGGTGCCATCAGGGATGACTTCCCAATTACGTGACTGAGTACAGCAGTGAACTCTGTGGATATGTGAGTGCAGAGTGTTCCAGGCAGAAAGAGGCACATGTATAGAGCCTTGAGGTGGGAGCATGCTTGGCTTATTTGAGAAATGGCAAGGAGAATGGTGTGGATGAGGGTGGGGGGGAGTTAGAGACGTGATCAGAGATGCAGGAGTTGGGAGGGACATGACCTTGGAGGCTATGCTATGCCTTTGGATTTTATTCTGTGTGAGATGGGAGGTCTTTGGAGGGTTTGAGCCAAGCAATGACGCAATCTGACTTAAGTTTAAAAGGATCGCTCTGGCTGCTATACTGAAAATCGATTATAAAGGGACACGGAGGCCAATTAGGAGACTGTTGCAATAATCCCAGAGCGAGATGGTGGTGTCTTGGACCAGGATAAGAGCAGAGCAAATGGTGAGAAGTGCTCGGATCAGATTCTAATAGGTATATATTTTGTAAATTTATTTTTTTTTCATTTTAATTGGGAGGATTAATAGGTACATTTTTGAAGTTAGAGCTAATAGGCTTTATTCATGGACTGGATGAGAAAAGAAAAGGGCTCTTCCTGGATTTTGGACTTGAATATTCTACAGTGATTTTAAAGACAGTGTATTCAAAATGAAACTCATTCTCTCCAACTTTCATTTCAGTATTTAAATTTCAGCATCCCAACACCTCTTTCTTATTCTGATCACCTTTTCTCCTTTCTGTGTCTACCCAAACAATTCCTAAACCCTGACCCCTTTACTGCCTTACTGATACCAAATACATTCAGTTCTATTCACCCACTATCTTATTTCAGGCCATGAAATGACCTGTTTGGATTACTCCCACAAGCTTCTATATCTCCCTTTAGAACATCTCCATTTCAATCTCTCTGCATGTAGCCAGAACAATCTTTCTCAAACTCAGTGAAACATTTCAGTGGTTTCTAGACTCTCTGACCTAGCAGTCTTCTCTCTTGCTGAATTCTTAAAGCCCCTGTGCCTTGCACGTTTGTCTGTGCCATATTCTCCTATGGGGCTTCCCTGATGGCATAGTCTGTAAAGAATCTGCCTGCATTGCAGGAGACCTGGGTTCAATCCCTGGGTCGGGAATATCCCCTGGAGAAGGGAATGGTGACCCACTTTAGTATTCTTGCCTGGGAAATCCCATAGACAGAAGAATCTGGCAGGCTACAGCCCATGGGGTCGCGAGAGTCAGACATGACTGAGCGACCAAACCACCACATATTTTCTTTCATCCGGCCCTTCGCATGCTCTGTGTTCTCTGCTAATTGGGGCACTTCAATTCCTTTCTTGGAATAGGTGTGACTTGTGTTTCGGGTCTCAGTTTAGTCATTTAAATAGTTTAAGAAACTTTCCCTGGTTCATTTTTAGATTATACAGTGTCATATTACATGAATTTCTTTTTTCATTTTCTACTTGAATTTTCATAACATACTCAGTGGTTTTGCATCTCTGTGTTGTATTGTTTATTTTCCCTCAATCTGTGGTGATAGCGTCATTCATTTACAGTAAAATTAGTTGGCCCTTTGAATCATCCTACTGTGTTTTAATTATTGCTGGAATACAGTCATGTATTCACATGAACACATTTTTATCTTGAATTTTTGTAGAGAAACATTTTAAAGAGCTATTTTGGAACTACTGTGTTGAGTTTTTGTNAAAGTATTGGAGCTTCAGCTTCAGCATCAGTCCTTCCAAGGAATATTCAGAGTTGATTTCCTTTAGGATTGACTGGTTTGATCTCCTGCAGTCCAAGGAACTCTCAAGAATTTCCTTGAACACCACAGTTCAAAAGCATCAGATCTTTGGCACTCAGCCTTCTTTATAGTCCAACTCTCACATCCATACATGACTATTGGTAAAACCATAGCTTTGACTATATGCACTATATGGACTATCTTGGCAAAGTAATGCCTCTGCTTTTTAATACACTATCTAGGTTTGTCATAGCTTTTCTTCTAAGGAGCAAGTGTCTTTTAATTTCCTAGCTGCAATCACCATTTGCAGTGATTTTGGAGCCCCCCAAAATAAAGTCTGCCACTGTTTTCACTAAAGTTTCCCCATCTATTTGCCATNATGCCTCTGCTTTTTAATACACTATCTAGGTTTGTCATAGCTTTTCTTCTAAGGAGCAAGTGTCTTTTAATTTCCTAGCTGCAATCACCATTTGCAGTGATTTTGGAGCCCCCCAAAATAAAGTCTGCCACTGTTTTCACTAAAGTTTCCCCATCTATTTGCCATGAAATGATGGGACCAGATGCCATGATCTTCGTTTTCTGAATGCTGAGCTTTAAGCCAACTTTTTCACTTTCCTCTTTCACGTTCATCAAGAGGCTCTTTAGTTCTTCTTCACTTTCTGCCATAAAGGTGGTGTTATCTGCATATCTGAGGTTATTGGTATTTCTCTCAGCAATCTTGATTCCAGCTGCTGTTTCATCCAGCCCAGCATTTCTCATGATGTACTCTGCATAGAAGTTAAATAAGCAGGGTGACAGTATATAATCTTGATGTACTCCTTTCCTAAAAAACAGTATGTTTTCCATGTCCTAACCCTTGCTTCTTGACCTGCATACAGATTTCTCAGGAGGCAGGTCAGGTGCTCTAGTTTTCCCATCTCCTTAAGAATTTTCCATAATTTGTTATGATCCACACAGTCAAAGGCTCTGGCATAGTCAATAAAACAGAAGTAGATTTTTTTTCTAGAATTCTCTTGCTTTTTCAATGGTCCAGTGGATGTTGGCAATTTGATCTCTGGTTCCTCTGCCTTTTCTAAATCCAGCTTGAATATCTGGAAGTTCTAGGTTCATGTACTGTTGAAGCCTACCTTGGAGAATTTTGAGCGTTACTTTGCTAGCATGTGGAATGAATGCAATTGTGCAATAGTTTGAACATTTTTTGGCATTGCCTTTCTTCGGGGCTGGAATGAAATCCAGTCCTGTGGCCCCTGCTGAGTTTTCCAAATTTGCTGGCATATTGAGTGCAGCACTTTTAACACCATCATCTTTTAGGATTTGAAATAGCTCAGCTAGAAATCCATCACCTCCACCAGCTTTGTTCATAGTGATCTTGACTTCGCAATCCAGGGTATCTGTCTTTAGGTGACTGATCACAACATCATGGTTATCTGAGTCATTAAGATCTTTTCTATATAGTTCTAGTTTGGGAAGATCCACTGGAGAAAGGATAGGTTACCTACTCCAGTATTCTTGGGTTTCCCTGGTAACTCAAATGGTAAAGAATTCACCTGCAATGTGGGAGACCTGGGTTCAATCCCTAGGTTGGGAAGATCCCCTGAAGAAGAGAAAGGCTACCCGCTCCAGTATTCTAGCCTGAAGAATTCCATGGACAGAAGAACCTGGCAGGCTGCATTCCATGGATTTGCAAAGAGTTGGACACAACTGAATTACTTTCACTTTTATTTTCTGTGTATTTTGCCACCTCATCTTAATATCTTCCGCTTCTGTTAGGTCCATACAATTTCTGTCCTCTGTTGTTCCCATCTTTGCATGAAATGTTCCCTTGGTATCTCTAATTTTCTTGAAGAGATCTCTAGGCTTTCCCATCCTATTGTTTTCCTCTGTTTCTTTGCATTGATCACTTAGGAAAACTTTCTTATGTCTCCTTGCTATTCTTTGGAACTCTGTTCAGAAGGATGTATCTTTCCTTTTCTCCTTTGCCTTTCACTTCTTTTCTTTTCTCAGCTATTTGTAAGGCCTTCTCAGACAAACCATTTTGCCTTTTTGCATTTTTTTTTCCCTTGAGGACGGTTTTGATCACTGCCTCCTGTACAATGTTATGAACCTCTGTCCATGGTTTTTCAGGACTCTGTCTATAAGACCTAAACCCTTGAATCTGTCACTTCCACTGTAAAATTGTATGGAATTTGATTTAGGTCATGCATGAATGCCCTTGTAGTTTTCCCTACTCTCTTTAGTTTCAGTCTGAATTTTTCAATAAATAGTTCATGATCTGAACTCCAAGTCTTGTTTTTGCTTACTGTGTAGAGCTTTTCCATCTTCAGCTACAAACAATATAATCAATCTGATTTCAGTATTGATCACCTGATGATGTCCATGTGTAGAGTCATCCATTGTGTTGTTGGAAGTGGGTGTTTGCTATGATTAGCACATTCTCTTGGCAAAACTCTGTTAGCCCTTTCCCTGCTTCATTTTGTATTCCAAGGCCAAACTTGCCTGTTACTCCAGGTGTCTCTTGACTTCATACTTTTGTACTCCAGTCCCCTATGATGAAAAGGACATCATTTTTTGATGTTAGTTCTAGAAAGTCTTGTAGGTCTTCATAGAGCCATTCAACTTCAGCTTTTATGTGTTTGGGGGCATATACTTGTATTACTGTGATATTGAATAGCTTGCCTTGGAAATGAACAGAATGAAATGAACATTCTGTCATTTTTGAAATTGCACCCAAGTACTGCATTTTGGGCTCTTTTGTTGACTATGATGGCTACTTCATTTCTTCTCATGGATTCCTGCCCACAGTAGTAGATATAATGTTCATCTGAATTAAATTTGCCCATTCCAGTCCATTTTATTTCACTGCCTCCTAAAATGTCGATGTTCACTCTTGCCGCCTCCTGTTTGGCTACATCCGATTTACCTTGATTCATGGACCTAACATTCCAAGTTCCTGTGCCATACTGTTCTTTGTAGCGTTGAACTTCACTTTCACCACCAGACACATCCACAACTGGGTGCTGTTTCCACTTTGGCTCCGCCTCTTCATTCCTTCTGGAGTTATTTCTCCACCCATCTCCAGTAGCAATTTGGACACCTGCCGACCTGGGGAGTTCACCTTTCAGTGTCATCTTTTTGCCTTTTGATACTATTCATGGGGTTCTTAAGGCAAGAATGCTGAAGTGGTTTGCCATTCCCTTCTCCAGTGGACCACATTTTGTCAGAACTTTCCACCATGACCCGCCCCATCTTTGGTGGCCCTACTGCATGGCTTATAGTTTCATTGAGTTAGACAGGGCTGTGATCCATGTGATCAGTATGGTTAGTTTTCTGTGTTTGTGTTTTTCGTTCTGTCTTTCCTCTGATGGATGAGGATTAAAGACTTGTGGAAGCTTCCTGATGGGAGGGATTGGCTGTGGGGAAAGCTGGGTCTTGCTCTGGTAGGCAGAGCCTGCTCAGGAGTAAATTTAATCCAATTTTCTGCTGATGGGTGGGGCTGAGAAGCCAGCTATAAGTATAGGGAACACATATCTTTTTAAATTATAGTTTTATTACCTTTATATTTCAATTTAAACACTGCTTTTTAATGTTCAGAATACAATTTTAAATATTTTTTAATTTGTGAAATCAAATGCTTGCTAATTTTGCTAGTTTTTTGTTGTTTCAGTCTGTGGTTCAAGTGAAGTCGCTCAGTCATTTCCAACTCTTTGTGACCCCATGGACTGTAGCCTACCAGGCTCCTCCCTTCATGGGGTTCTCCAGGCAAGAGTACTGGAGTGTGTTGCCATTTCCTTCTCCAGGGGATCTTCCCGACCCAGGGATTGAACCCTGGTCTCCTGTATTCCAGGTAGACACTTTAACCTCTGAGCCACCAGGGAAGTCCAGTTGTGGTTCAAAGACTTACTTAAAAATGTTTCTCTATTTGCAGCTTATATAATTTTCCAATTTAGAATTAAAACTTTCATTATAATACTAAACTATAGTCTTTTATTATCTTTCAAAATCTACAGAAAAAAAAACAGGCTATATTTTATTCTCTTAACAGCAACTGATAGTGACCTATTGAATATCCTTTCTTTTCTTCATTAAACATAGATCTCTGATTTGTTTCAAGATGGAAATGTGCCCAACTAATTATACCCGCTTTCTCAGCCTCCCTTTCAACTAGACATGGCCATGTGACTGGTTTCTGTAACAAGCAAGGAGATGAGACTCTCGGAAAGATTTTTTAAGGTACAAAGATGAAGATGACATTGTGTTATGCCATATTACCTTCTCCTCTTCTTCCTACTTAGACTGGAGCCATCTTAAAATCTCAGCTGAATATTTAATCTCTTGGACATCTGAATATTTGGGGTCTATCTTATCGCAGTTTAATACTTCTACTTTTTAAACAAGAGAAATTAGCATATGGAAGAATGTGTTGCTTTTCTGGATATTTTATTGCCAAGTGTTGGGAAGGGTTTGTCAGAAGGGTACATGATGTTTTAAAAAAATAGTAATGAGTCCATTATAAACGCCTTGACTTTTTTGTTCATTTCTCTGCAACGTTCTGGAAAAGATTGGAAAGCCATATTTATCTCGCTCTTTTCTCTGTAGTTTGAGTTATAATCATCTACTCTGTCTCTTAATCATTATGGGTTGGCTAAGGCTCAGTTCCCTCATTTGTAAAATAAGGTCAATAGTTGTTTTCTCATTAGTTTTTTTTGGTAAGGATTAAATGACGTAATCTTGGCAAATTATGTAAATCCCGTGAAATCCTATAATCTATACCTTGCACAAGGTAAAAGTGAATTACATATTAACTGCTATTATCATTGGGCTTCCTTGGTGGCTCAGATGTTAAAGAATCCTCCTGTAATGCAGGAGACACTGGTTCAATCCTGGATTGGGAAGAGTCCCTAGAGAGGGGAATGACTATCACTCCAGTATTCTAGCCTGGAGAATTCCATGGACAGAGGAGCCTGCTGGGCTGAAGTTCATGGAGTTGTAAAGAGTTGGACATGACTGAGCAACAGTGCACACACGCTATTATTGTTGCTGCTATTTCTTTGATATTCAGAAAGCCATATATTATTTGAATAGCACAGTAACAACATTTGCAAGTAAAGTTTAAGTTGAGCACATTGTTATAAAGCAGATAGAAAACTCCCCAGAGCTAGAGAGACCACAGATCTGATGCAGTTGTATCAAAGCTGCTAAGCATGTACAAAGGCTCTCCTACAAATGAGAAACCTAGTGGATAGATAAGTATTGTTCTTTACGTTTTTTTCTCGTTATTTTAATGTCACTCGGCCCAAGCATCTCAATACTAACAGACTTCTTAATGATTTATTATACTCCTGTTGTGTCTACTTTCCATCTGACAATGTCTAAACCTTGTGTATACCCTGCCTTGTTGAGTTCCTTGAAAGTATTGTCTCCATTTGAAAAGCTTTTCACCTGCTCTACTGTAATCTGAGTTGAGCAATCTCATGTGCTTGTCTGTAGAACAGGATTTAAGAACTCATTAGAAATATTAAATCCAGAGGCAAGCACAGGTGTGTGAATTCTGGCTTCAGTTTCATTTGCATAATAGTAGCTGGGTAATTGAAGCTGTCAGTTGTTACCTGGCCAAACACAAAAGATAAAAACACTGTATTCAAGCATGGGTTCCTAAATCTATCTTTACAAACTTGAATGAATGTTGTTGCCATTTATTAGTATGCACAGGTGTGGAATGCTAGGATTCCTATTTATAAATTCTTTTCCTGGAATGTTGCAGTCCCTTCTTTGGACCTTATTTTAGACTCCTCTAGCTAGAAAGGAAATTTTGGCCACTAAATACTTTTTTCCTTTCAGGGTGGTTGCCTTTTGCAATTTTAATTATAGAAGAACATAACTGCTGGCAAAACAAAGCTACTGGGTTTCCGCCCTCAGAGGAACTTTAAAAAAGGATTGGGGCTCGATTCCATGGACTAAATATGTAAGACCCAGTCATTTCTCACAGTCTTCGAATGTTTGAAACCAAAGACAAAATATTTTGTGTTCTTTGGTGTTGTAAGTGGGAAGAGAATCCAAAAAAGAGGGGATATATCTATGCATATGGAGATTATCTTTGCTGTACAGCAGAAAATAACATGTCATAAAGCCATTATATTCCAATAAAAAAAACCCTTTCTAACAACAATTAAGCGATATAGCTCAGAAACTTTTTTAATATGCCAGTGAATTCTACATCATATGCAGACATACTCCAATGATGTTCTTCATAGAGTTATTTATAAGACAAAACCTAGGAAACTTTCCATAGTAAAATGTGGATGCTACATACAATTGAATCCTAAGGTGCTCTTTAAAGTGATAGTGTAAAAAATCTGTTCTATGACCTGGGAATATGTTCATAATTTAAGTAATAAATATAAGTAATATTAAAATTATAAATATAAGAAATATAAACAACAAATATGTTGCATAGTATTATATACAAATTGTGACAGTTTAGTTGCTAAGCTGTGGCCAACTCTTGCGACGCTATGGACTGTTATCCTGCCAGGCGGCTCTGTCCATGGGATTCTCTAGGCAATAATACTGGAGGGCATTGCCATTTGCTTCTCCAGGGGATCTTCCCAACCCAGGAATTGAACCCGGGTTTCCTGCATTGGAGGCAGATTCCTTACTGACTGAGATATGAGGGAAGATACATTATACATTATATACAAATAATGGGAATACATATAACTGTTGATTAGATCCAGTACTGTGCTCAGAAGAATTGCAGGGCAAATGATATCCTCAGTAGGAAAGAATACTAAGATGTATTATCAACTTCTGCCATGGGTAAAGCAAAGGCTACTAATATCTGAATGTTATATATTTAAAATTCATGCCCCAAACAGTAAATGTGGTCACTTCTGGGTGAAGAGATTAAAGGGGATTTAATTTTTTTTACTTTTGGTTACTCCTCATTTTAAAACCTTTGAGAAATTATATTATTTTATTTTATTACATTGAAAAAAAAACCAAAATTTTTTAGGGATCTTTCCTTAAAAGCACATTATCCACAAACTAAAGAGAAAACAGAAAGCAATGTTTTTCTAATATACTTTTACGAAGGTTTAAAAGGTTCAGATAAGTTTTATGACATTTTTATAGGAGGTAATTCCATCGGCAATATATGCTGGCCTGGTCTTAGTAGTTAAATATATTTAAGTACAATGCACAATTATTCTTAACAATTAGAAATAAAAAATCATGTCTTAAGATTTTGATGATTTTCTTTGAGTTTAACAAGTTTGCTTTTGTTCTGTTTATCTACAGAAATGATATGATTTATTGTGGTATTAAAAGAAAATTTTCCACAGACAATTTACTGATTTAGTTGGCTTTTATTTAGTGAATCATGAAGGATCTAGTCTAGAAAAATATCAATACAAGGGAGTTTCAAAGAGTTATACAAGCTGACGGGGTTTTATAGACCCAAGTGAGCAAGAACAAAGAATTTATACTGGACATTTGCTGATTGGTTAAAGCAAGGTTACTTTCCTTTTGTTCTTGTTTATTTGCTAGTCATGTCTGACTCTTTTGTGATCCCGTGGACTGTAGCCCGCTAGGCTCTTCTGTCCATGAAATTCTCCATGAAGTGGGTTGCTGTTTGCTTTTCCAGGGAGTCTTCCTGACCCAGAGAGTGAACCCACATCTCCTGCATTGCAGGCTGATTGGGTTCTTTACTGCTGAGCCCCCAGGCAAGCCCACCTTGCTGTTTGGTGGAGCAAAGTATTGGAGGCAGGTCAGGTCACTTGTGCTGAGTAGACGTGTGTTGAGTGGTTAACGGTTCTTCCTTTTCTGAGAGAGTCAAGCATGGAAGCATAGTTAAGTTTCGATTTGGTGATATGTGGCTTAGCATGCATTACTCTATCTTGGGCCTTATCTAGTTCAATAGTAGTAATTAGTTGATTATAAAAAAATAAAAATTTTGATTTATAGTTTTATGTCTAGAATATAAAAATTTTTCGTTCAGAAAGTAAATCATGGGCTCATGTTACTAAAATGAAGACATTTTACTTTAAAAAATTTANGAGCCATACAGCAAATTCCCGTTGGCTATCTATTTTACATATGGTAATGTAAGTTTCCATGTTATTCTTTCCATACATCTTACAGTCTCCTCCCTTTTCCCCATGTCCATAAGTTTATTACAGGGGCAGCAATGGAGAAATAGACTTATATTCATCAGTATTTTTAATTGAACACATTCTTTTTCCTTTTTTAAAAAACTTAGGAATGATTGAAACCTTTGGATGATAGGAATAACCAGAGAATTTTTAAGAATATCACGAAATCTTTAAAAAATTCTAGATTCAACAGGGTTTTTAAACTTGATTTCTGAACTGTAAAAGCAATAAGGATTAAAAGAGAACTTTCATTCCATCTGTGCCAGTTCTGGATGAGATGATGGGACAGAGATACGTGACAGAGGAGAAAGATTCAGAGTTTAGCCAGGTTGTGAGTCTGCCTATTTATTTGAGAGGAATCATCTTCAACCTAGGTACAGCAAAGTATACATCATAAAAATATAAAAAGTTAAGAATGAAGCATATTTACTAAGTCTCATTATTTTTAGTCCCCGCAGCTCACATGTTAGGTGTAGAATAGAATGGCCATTTTGTTTTCAAAGTTATCTCTAAGAATGAGAGACCTGAGAGAGGATCCTTCTTCATTTTTCCAAAGGAGAAGAGTTGAGTTTCAGAGACTATAGACTGAGAACTTTCATATCAATCCCAATCCTATGTTGGAATATATAATACACAATTGATTGGTGGACAGTTAGCCAAGGGGAGATATTAACACTAGAAGAGAACCTTGATTCTTAGCAATAGAAATTTTAACAAGTTATTTTCCTGTTCTAACTTGATAGTCATTCCTTTAGCCTTGTGCTGTAGTGGGTATGACTGAATACCTTGGGCAGTTAGTTAAGGGTGACTTTAGGTTTGTTAAAATCAGTATGTGTCAACAGCATGATGTACATGCTTAAAAGTGTCGAGCACAAATGTTTTGTCATTGTACCCTTAGTTAAGTTCTTACAGAGTATAGTTCTGAGTTGTGAGAACTTTATTTTGTAGAAAATAATTAAAATTGGAGATTATTCAGAGGAGGGTCATCAAGCTGAGAGCTCTAGAACCATGTGTATTGAAGTTATTAAGCATAATATTAAGCATAAAGAGGTGACTTTTATGGTGGTCACAGAAAAGCTATACTCAAGGTTGAAAATATAACTGATTGTTGGACATAATAGTGGAGCTTTGGAAAATAAAGTAGAAGCATTGGGTGGTAATTACACACAGAAAATTTCAGCTGTCTCAGGAACCATTTTCTAGTTCTTAGAACTGCTCAGCTATGTGATAATAACCTATAGAAATTTCCTGCCATTGAAAATCTTGCTGCAGAATCCAAATTAATGCCTTTCAAGGACGTCACTAAGTGGATTCCTACACTGGTTAGGAACTCTTAGATCCTCTGATTTAATGACTCTCTCTCTCTATATATTTTTTTTTTACATAAGGTAATCTGCAGAATTATTCTACTAGATAACTCTGAGTCATGGTATCCATGTATCATTTAAAGGTGTTGTAATTGTGCTACTCTGAGATACAGTAGATAAATACTATTTCATTAACAAAATCTAATAAAAGAGTGCTACATCATCTACAGCTGTTAGATTAAGGTACTTTAACGTGTTTTGTATAAGCAATAAAGCTCATATTTCTGCACTGTGACTTTCTTAGTAGGTTTTTCATTGCCTCACAACTCTAAAGACATCTTCAGATCAAGGACAAGTTTAAAGGGCACATTGGTGGTTTTCCAGGGAAGTATCCTAAACTGAAATTTGTCTACAATTTCTCTCCCTAAATTTAATTAACAGGAAAATTTTCTGTTAATGATCTCATTTACTTAGTAGATGTACTGGCTGTTTATCATATTTGTGGCCTTACAACATCTTTGAAACACCTGTTCTATATTTGGATAGTTCCTCAGATTATATGCCTTGGACTTATGGTCTCAGATTTGTATTTTGGATTTGGTTTTAATTAGGTATGGTAAGGTGGCAGACAAGAGGGCATCTGCCTTTGAAAGGAGAATTTATTACTTATATTTTCTAAGAGAAGGAACCTGCCATGTCACAGAGGGCCACATGGAAAGTGCCAGGTTTTGTCAGGTTGCAGAAGCAGGAGTGAAGGGGAGAGCATGACTGAGAGCCTTTATCATGTTTCTGTGGGAAAGGCAGGCAAGGGAAACCACTAAAGACTGGCTAGGTTGAGTAATCTCAGAACACTCTGGGCAATGGATACAGTCTTTAGTTCTTTGGTACATGGCTCTGCATGATTTAGTACAAGAGGAATGTTGGCTTGATATGTGTGAGGAAGGTAAAAGAGATGGTTGGGAGAATGGAGTCTTGATTGGCTGGAGGGTTTGTTATATCACTTTCATATCCCTGCAGAAGCTGGAATGCAAGGGAGATGTAAACAAGTTTGGCTGTTAATTTATCTCTGTGATTATTCGGTACCAAATAAACAAATATAGAAAAATTAACAAAAAATAGAGAATGCTTTCTCAAAGTAGAAGTCAGGATCATTATCTTACCTTCTCTTGCTTCTAGAGCACGTACATGTGACTTCAACTTACAAATCTCTTGATTTGCAAGAGATCTGTGGTTGGAGGTGTCCAAGATGAGGGAATCAAGTGCATTGGGAATAATTTTTTTTTGGTGAGTAAAGCATCTAGTTTTGGGGTCCTGCAGTGGAGAAGCTTCTGGAATCTAGTCTTAGTATTTTTGATATGAGCTGTGTAGTCTATAAAAGCAAAATGTCTTGGTTAAGTACAGAGGCCATAGTGTTTTTGCTAAAGCTATCAATTCAATATAATTGAGTATTTTCCAGTAGCTTCTTTTTCTGGATTTCTGACCTTTTTCAAAGTTATATGATCTCCCTAATATCCTTTGATAAATTTGATTTCCTTGCTAGAGTGGATTCTGTTATTCGCAATTAAGAACCTTGGGAGATACAGTGACTTTCTAGGAGTTCACATTTTCCTGAATTATCTTTTAATAAATAGAGAATCCAGGCATAAATAGTTGAAAGTATGTTTTAACTATTTTAATTAAACATGAACATCAGTAAAATAATTATACTTTGAAACATAAATACCTACTGTACCATATGAGGAGATGGAGCAATTGTAAGCAGGTTCAGCAAATAGTATGTTGCAAGACTATATAATTCCAATATCCCAAACAAGGACAGGAAATAAAAAATAGGCCAATTAACTTGTAAACTGCAGTTGTAAATATAGACTTTTATGACTATTTTGATGGCACAAAGAGATTTAAAGGAAAACAACTCTTTATAATGAGCAACTTTAGCCAGAAACCAAAACAAAGTCTGTTTATGTGGAACAGAGAAAGACAGAGCTGGTGATCATACATCAGAATATCCAGCACACCCTTACCCATGGATAGCAAGCTGAAACCTCTGGTTCAAATAAGAATGATGAAGTGTATATTTTCTCTATGTAGCTTTTATTTCCATGATGCAAAGTAAATAACATATATTTGAAACTTACAAATAACGAAGAGTTCTTAATGTCCCACAAATGGCCCAAATATTATTTCTTATGCTGTATAAGAAATTTTGTAGTGACTAGTAGGGAGCTATCTAACAGACTTTTTTCAGCTCTTGCAAAACTCTCACATGTTTCTTTGATGAGAATTTTTATTCTTGATAATTATCAAAGCTGCTAATCACAGAGAAGGATCAGAGAACCAGATGATTCAATTCTTGCTTTGATCTCTGTGTCCTGGTCAAATGAAAACCTTGTTTTGAGAAAGAAATTTGGTTTCTCCAGGAGTTTTAGGAATGTATTTTGTATTTTCCAAGAAACATGATGGAGATTTTATTTTATGTGATTTAAACATAATATAACAGAAAATAAATGTTTCATATGACAGGAAAGATAATTGTGAGAAATAATATACATGCTGTTTTTTATAACTTTCTTTAGACATTGCAGAAATATAATTTTTCTGTTTATGTGTATTCCAGATAAACATGGTTAAGTTTATTTGAATTCCTTGTTTCCATGTTACTTCATTGTGGTTGGTAGTTTTGACCATTGTAAGGATTAAACATTCTTCAAAGAGACAGTTGGGTTAGTTAAATCAAAGTTATAAATGTGTTAAATATGTACATTTACATATGTATATTATGAGTATTTTTCTTCTTAACATTTTGTGTTAGTTAAGAGAAATTTAGGGTATTTTTGATATAGTACTGTATGCCTTTTCTACAGGCTTATTTGGCACTCATTGTACCTCACTTGTAACTTTTTAAAGGAAGCATATATAATCACATTTCTTCTTCCAGTTTTTATCAGAGTAACTGATTCAGTTCACAGACATTTGTGGAAGCACCGTGCTACTCACTGGGTAAGCAGAGTTAAGTAAGATAGACAAGGTTCATGGTCTCATCAGATTCAGCCCACTGAGGATAATAGACATTTCACAATTAAACACAAAAATAAATGTTATAGGTACCAAAAAAAGAAAAGAATTCTATGTGCATTTATGGGAAACCTTAAATAATGTGGCTGGAATTCTCAATAGTTTATCATAGTACAAGACCACTACTAGCCACTGGCCAAGGATTCACAAGCAAATCAACGTTAGAACGCATATTCATAAGAAAAATAAGAAAAAGTCATGAGAGCGAGGATTTAGAAATATCCAGCTACATACTTAATCATGAAAACTCTAAGATTATAAGAAATTCAGTTTGTATATGACTGCAGTGTGTTTTGTCTTTTCCCCATGAAGGGAACTGTGGCCCTACCAATCTCTTCTGTCTGTTGTTTGTGAATTAAAACTCTGATCAGGATGTGATGATTTGCATAACTCATTCTCCCCCTGGAATTACTATCATATGTAATAAAACTTTAGTTTTAATCTGCTGTATTTTCAAGTGCTATAATTATCTTTCATCGAAGCTGTGTAATTGCCTAAATTAGAAAGGAGATCAGGAAGGGCTCTCTGAGGGTGTGACATTTAAGCTGATATATTATAGATAACAAGAATTAGACAAAAACAATTCTAGGTGGTATTTTCAGCAAATATCCTGTGATCTCAGGTGAGAAAAAACATCACAAGTTTCAAGAACTATACACGAACTAGCAGGACCAGAGTAGTGAGAGGAAGAGAGTGGCAAGAAGATTCTTGCAAAGCTTTTAGAACAGCTTTGTGACCTTTATGTTTTATTCTAAATTCTATAGGAAACAATGCAAGCAAGCAACTCATATACACATATACACATGCAGACAGATATATTTTTAGGGTACCGTGGCTTCAATGAGGAAAACTGGAGATAAATTGAGAGATGCCAGCTAAGAGGCCTTTTTAAAATATGATATTAGACTAAATGATGATGATGTATTTTTTATTAGATTTAGGATAAGTAGAGGCAAAGTATAGGAAGTTGAATGGATTCTAGATACATTATAGATGGAGGCTTAGCAAGACGGTGAAGTGTTGGGCTTCCTCATGATACAAATGGTAAAGAATCTGCCTTCAACACAGGAGACCTGAGTTCGATCCCTGGATGGGGAAGATTCCTAGAGAAGAACCCACTCCAGTATTCTTGCCTGGAGAATTCTATGGACAGAGGAGCCTGGCAGGCTACAGTCCATGGCTTGCAAAGAGCTGGACATGACTGAGCGACTTTCACATTTTCCATGGGGGGAAAGGTGACTGCAGCCATGAGATTAAAAGATGCTTGCTTCTTGGAAGAAAAGCTATGACCAACCTAGAGAGCGTATTAAAAAGCAGAGATATTACTTTGCCGACAAAGGTCCATTTAGTTAAAGCTATGGTTTTTCCAGTAGTCATGTATGGATGTGAGAGTTGGACTATAAGGAAAGCTGAGCACCGAAGAATTGATGCTTTTGAACTGTGGTGTTGCAGAAGACTCTGCGAGTCCCTTGTACTGCAAGGAGATCAAGCCAGTCCATCCTAAGGGAAATCAGTCCTGAATTTTCACTGGAAGGACTGACGCTGAAGCTGGAATTTCAGTTCTTTGGCCACCTGATGTGAAGAACTGACTCACTGGAAAAGACCCTGATGCTGGGAAAGATAGAAGGCAGGAGAAGAAGGGGACAATAGAGGATGAGATGGTTGGATGGCATCACTGACTTGATGGACATGAGTTTGAGCAAGTTGCAGGAGTTANATGGTAAAGAATCTGCCTTCAACACAGGAGACCTGAGTTCGATCCCTGGATGGGGAAGATTCCTAGAGAAGAACCCACTCCAGTATTCTTGCCTGGAGAATTCTATGGACAGAGGAGCCTGGCAGGCTACAGTCCATGGCTTGCAAAGAGCTGGACATGACTGAGCGACTTTCACATTTTCCATGGGGGGAAAGGTGACTGCAGCCATGAGATTAAAAGATGCTTGCTTCTTGGAAGAAAAGCTATGACCAACCTAGAGAGCGTATTAAAAAGCAGAGATATTACTTTGCCGACAAAGGTCCATTTAGTTAAAGCTATGGTTTTTCCAGTAGTCATGTATGGATGTGAGAGTTGGACTATAAAGAAAGCTGAGCACCGAAGAATTGATGCTTTTGAACTGTGGTGTTGCAGAAGACTCTGCGAGTCCCTTGTACTGCAAGGAGATCAAGCCAGTCCATCCTAAGGGAAATCAGTCCTGAATTTTCACTGGAAGGACTGACGCTGAAGCTGGAATTTCAGTTCTTTGGCCACCTGATGTGAAGAACTGACTCACTGGAAAAGACCCTGATGCTGGGAAAGATAGAAGGCAGGAGAAGAAGGGGACAATAGAGGATGAGATGGTTGGATGGCATCACTGACTTGATGGACATGAGTTTGAGCAAGTTGCAGGAGTTGGTGATGGACAGGGAAGCCTGGCATGCTGCAGTCCGTGGGGTTGCAAAGAGTCAGACACAGCTGAGTGACTGAACTGAACTGAAAGAGTGAGAGGGAAGGACATTACCAGATTAAACTATTGAAATGTTTACAACATTTCCAAAAAATTTTTTTGTATGTTTATGTATATACTTGTTCAGTTCAGTTCAGTTTAGTCACTGATCCTCTGTCATCCATCTCATCCTCTATCGTCCCCTTCTCCACCTGCCCCCAATCCCTCCCAGCATCAGAGACTTTTCCAATGAGTCAACTCTTTGCATGAGGTGGCCAAAGTACTGGAGTTTCAGCTTTAACATCGTTCCTTCCAAAGAACACCCAGGACTGATCTCCTTTAGGATGGACTGGTTGGATCTCCTTGCAGTCCAAGGGACTCTCAAGAGTCTTCTCCAACATCACAGTTCAAAAGCATCAATTCTTCGGTGCTCAACTTACTGAGAGTATTTATAAGATAAATTTGGGGATTTATCCCAACTCATGTCCCAAATTCATAGACATGAATTTGATCAAACTCTGGAAAATAGTGAAGGACAGGGAAGCCTGGCATGCTGCAGTTCATGGGGTCACAAAAATTTGTACATGACTTAGCAACTAAACAGCAACAATAAAGTTTTACACACTATAACCTTAATCCTTCAAAGTAGATTTTGTCTGTTCAATAATCATTTATTGAGCTACATATTATCTTAGACATATATTGCATATAAAACTATAAATGACACGACAATTGTGTCTAATAGCAGTTAACCAACATTAATATTTATTGATTGATGTTAACTGCATGTACACCTTTATATTTTAGATGAATCATCTGAACATTATGTCACCATATCCAACTCTTTCTTTCTTACATTTAAGTACACTTTTATCTGCATAGGTTTGGCTGATCTGGTATAGGCCAATTTTACTTTTTCTTAGCCATGTCTCAATTTAATACTTAAATGTCTTTAGATTTTTTCTTGGGTATTGTCATCATCTTAAGTGGGTCTTCACATATACTGGTCTATGCTATAACCATATAAGGAGAGCTTCTCAGTCATAATTTTTTCCCTTTCTGGATGTGGTGCATTTTACAAACTTAGCAGAAAGCTGATAAAGAAACGTATATATATATGTATGTAAATGTATATATATAGTTAGTGCTGGGTAAGTGACATGAGACATGCCACTGGTAGCTCTGTTAACTGTTTGAAATATTTGTGCCAATATTTGGTCAGGTGTCGACTTCCCAGTGTAAGCCAAAACTCCCATAACCATGGAAACTGTTCAATTGAAGTATGTGAGCAATAATAATATTTTTTAAATCATTTACTCTGTGGAGTTTCAAATATCATATACTAAGTGTAGTTTTTACAATTACTTGTTCATTTTATTAAACAATAAAATATGTGANCTGTTTGAAATATTTGTGCCAATATTTGGTCAGGTGTCGACTTCCCAGTGTAAGCCAAAACTCCCATAACCATGGAAACTGTTCAATTGAAGTATGTGAGCAATAATAATATTTTTTAAATCATTTACTCTGTGGAGTTTCAAATATCATATACTAAGTGTAGTTTTTACAATTACTTGTTCATTTTATTAAACAATAAAATATGTGATATTAAGATCCTTACAAAGACATTTCCTGTACATTAGATTATGTCAGTAGCAATGAAATTTTTATAGTAGATTTTTTAGCTGACGGCATGCCAGAAATATCAAGATGACTAACAATCTATGCTTTAAAAAATGACTTCCTAATCCAGTTATTTCTTGTAAAGGATAGCACATTTTTAAAGAATCTTTAATTTAAAAATATAATACTTGACAGGCCAATGTTTATTCTGATAACATATATGTTGTTATTTCTAATTCACATATATTTTTAGTCCAGGTATCAGCTAAATGTACTATAAATAATATCTTGTGTTAGATTTTTTTTCCCTTGGAATAGATTTTAGTTTTATATGTGGAAATTTATGTGTACCATTCCTCTAACACTAAACCTAAGACTTCTTCACATGACTAATACTTGGATTTTTGTGTATAAAAGATTTGCTTTTTAAGTTATATATCAATTTTTAAAAATCTATTAATGTTTTTAAAGTAACTGTAACTGT
>SJYA01001198.1:4314448-4338064 GCA_006410615.1 Neotragus moschatus
AGATGAGTGCAATTGTGCGGTAGTTTGAGCATTCTTTGGCATTGCCTTTCTTTGGGATTAGAATAAAAACTGACCTTTCTGCTGTGGAGCTAAGTTTAGTGATCATACTGTCTAAAATGTCTTTATTTAGTTAAAATGAAATCAATTGCATGGACACATTTTCTGTACTTTTTAATTTTGCTCAGAAATTGTTTTCTTTATTGCTCTTGTTTACTGAGCTATGTACTCATCTTTGGTTATGCTGTTGAAGGCAATGGGTACATGGGATACTGTTTACAAATATTTACTACTTTTCCTTAGGCAGGATTATCCATTTCTATTCTGTTGATTTCAGGCATGGCACTTGCTTTCTCCAATAAAATGGAGTGGAAGTGACATGAGTCTCTTACGAGCAGATGTTCTAAGAGCCAGCAAGTGACGGTGTTCCTTCTGCACAGTAACAAAGATGTTTCAAATAGAGGTTATTTTCAGGAGCCTCCCAGTACATCCCTCCAAGGTGAAGAGCCACAGTCAACCTGCTGTGGATGCACAGCTTTTTGAGAAATAATCATTTGTAATTTTAAACCACAGAGATTTGAAGTATTTATTACCATAGTATAAGCTAACCAGTCCTGAATGAAACACTTGTAAAACTAATTCTCTGTTCAGACTTCACAGATAATTTTTAACTCATTGTGGTTTTAAATATTTCCTATCATAAGTAGGAAATTAGGTAGAAAGTGATGAAGTGAAGAGAAGATTATTTTGTGAGCATTGGAGAAGCAATATTTCTCTCTGGGCAAGCTTCTGACAAAATAAATTTCATATTTTGCAGATTTAATGTCAGAAATACATAGGTGTATTATATAATATGGAAGACTTACTTTTAAATAGAGCGACAGATTGAGAAATTTCTCAAACACATGATTCTCTCCATTAGTACCAATCAGTAGTTATTTTTATGTATAGTTAGATGTCTGGTGGCCCAGGGGTAAAGAATTTACCTGCTAATGCAGGAGATTTAGGAGACATGGATTTGATCACTGGGTTGGGAAGATCCTCTGAAATAGAAAACGGTAACCCACTCCAGTATTCTTGCCTGGAAAATTCCATGGACAGAGAAGCCTGATGGGGTACAGTGCATCAGGTTGCAAAGTTTTAGACATAACTGAGTGGCTGAGTATGCACACACACAGGTGTTTTGATTATTAGTTGATATTGATACTATGCGTGTGTGCATCCTAAGTCATTTCAGTCATGTCTGACTGTGACCCCATGCCCTATACCCCACCAGGCTCCTTTATTCATGAGATTCTCCAGGCAAGAATATTGGAGTGCATTGCCATGCTCTCCTTCTCGGGATTTTCCCAACCCAGGGATCGAACCTACCTCTCTTACATATCCTACATTTGCAGGTGAGCTCTTTACCACTAGCATCACCTGGGAAGTCCATTGATACTATAAGCCAAGGCACATAAAACTAGTAAAGAAGAAGCTGACATGTTATGATTAGTTTAATAAGTTGCATGTATTGTTCAACAAAATATTCACTAGGTTACATGCTGTATATGCCCATATTGATTTAAAGAAACCTGGTAATAATCTCTCTTTAACTTTTTAGAAAAAGAAATCCCAGGTCTATTTCCCTATTTATATTTCCCAACTCTACCTCTTCTTATTCTTGCCACCGCTGCTTTAAGTCATGTTTTCATTATCTGTTACCAAAGCTCTCTAATTAATATTTCCAGTGTGCTTCTTCTCCAGGTTATGTTTATCACAACCACTGGATGCTATAACTAAAATACAACATTGACCATCTTATTCCCTTGCATATGACCCTTGTGGTTCAACATCTCCTAGAAGACAAGGTTCAGGTTTCTTAATGTAGCATATAAGGGCTTTCTGGGAAGGCAGCATGGCCTGTTGATTATGAGGATGAGTTTTAGAACCACACATCCTGGGTTTGAAAATAGATTTGCTCTAAGTAGCTGAGTGACTTTTACTAAATATTTACAACAGTGTGTCTGTAAAAATGTTAGCTTCTGTTAATTTTATATGGTTTCTCCCTCATTTCCTATACTTACTCTCTGATCTTTTTTTTATAATTACCCAAGGATAATGATTACCCAATTAATTTTTAAATAATTTCTCAATGCTTTCCTGGTGGCTCAGACAATAAAGAGTCTGCCTGCAATGTGGGAGATCNGTGTCTGTAAAAATGTTAGCTTCTGTTAATTTTATATGGTTTCTCCCTCATTTCCTATACTTACTCTCTGATCTTTTTTTTATAATTACCCAAGGATAATGATTACCCAATTAATTTTTAAATAATTTCTCAATGCTTTCCTGGTGGCTCAGACAATAAAGAGTCTGCCTGCAATGTGGGAGATCTGGGTTCGATCCCTGGGTTGGGAAGATCCCCTGGAGAAGGAAATGGTAACCCACTCCAGTATTCTTGCCTGGAGAGTTCTGTGGACAGGGGAGCCTGGGAGGCTGCAGTCCACAGGGTCACAAAGAGTCAGACATGACTGAGCAACTAATTTCCATTTTCAAGGGTACCTGGCAGATTTTCATCTCTATTCTTGAATTCCTTTGTAATTACTCATAACTCTTTCCCTCTTCCACTGCCCCCACCCTCAAACTGGCTAATGCTATCTCATCTTTTAATGTTTAGTTCAATGATAGCTTTAAAGCTTAAGACTAAGTTGACTTTTCTTCGAATACCTAGGTTATTTCCATCCATATCTCTATTATTATACTTATCACACAGTATGATATTAATCTCTATTATTATACTTATCACAGTATGATATTATAATGTTTCTGTATCTACTGACTTCTATGAGACCACAGGCAACTTGAGAACAGGAATCATATCTCCTTTATTTGTCCTTAGTATAGTTCCTGGTTCATAATAGACACACAGTAGAAATGTTTGTTGAGTATATAGAATATTGCCAAATAAAGAAAGGGTTATTATTTTGTAATCACTTTTGAACTCACTCTTTATTTTGTGATTCAGTGTTGCTTGATCAAGATCATTGTGATAAATTTCCTTTAAAATTTATTTCCAGAGAAAGTCATTTCTCTCTTGAATTCTTAATACTTTCTTTTATCTGACAAGGATAACCTAGTTTCCTGTCTTGCCTTGAGTATCTTCACTCATAGAACTAAAATAGTGTCCTATTCCAGTAACTGAATTGGGCTAAGTGGCTAATATTTTACATTTATTATGTTAAATAAATTGTGCTTAAATTACAGTCCATTTTAAATTATTGTAGGTAGTGAGGAGAGTACATAGTTTGAAATTCCATGACATGATAAAAAGAATAAAATGGACATATAAGTGCAATTAACTGTATCTGGCATGAGTATCGATATTATTTATAATCTCGATTACAATTATTTTAAAATAATGACTCTATAACTATATGAAATTAAATTTAAGAATCTGATAGTTTATTATAATTATGTATGATTTATAATGATTGTATATTGTATATACTGTTTATATGTAGTTTTCATGTTGAAGGAATTGTCACTTGAAATAAAGAAGGTTGCTTTTTTGTACCCAGAATATTTTCAATATATTTGCTTAGCTAATTTAACTTGAGATGGGCTTTTTTTTTTTTAGGACACTAACAAGTGCTGGTAAAGACCTACACGATAATTTTCTGAAGGCTCTGGCAGTGAGAGAAGAAGACAATCGCAGTGGAAAAGTGAGCGTGAGTGCATTTCATTCAGAGATTAAAAATGTATACCTTAAAGCCACATTAGTATATAATATCTAGTTAGTTAATAATATAATTTTAAATACTGTCTCTGAAAGGTAATTCATGAGGGATGTAATAGAGCTCTCCATTATTGGAATATATTATATGAATATATGTGGGAAAATTATGTCCATTTACATCTGTAGAAATAGCTACATGGTAAAAAATATTAGTATCATTCTGCATATTTGTTGTGGAGAAAATGCCTATATGTGGCAGACTGATTGTCATCTCCAACTTTGTGCTACTGTTATGTTGAAAATTCCTGCTTCTTTTCAGCCCCATCTCTTAGTACACTTCTCCAAGTCATTTTATACACTTATCTTGAAAATTTTCCTACTGAGTACCTGATTTTATGCTGTCTCTAGAAGATAGAGTCTTCCCTATGGTCCTACATTGGGAGGTGTGCTAGAAACCACGTAGTGGAGAGAGATGATTTTGAGTCATTCAAGGAGGATATGCTCTTGCTTTTTTAAAACTTGTGCTAAATCAGATATTTGAAATTTCTAATATTATTTGGAATATTTACTTTCAGCTTTACTAATATAATACTGGTGATAACAGCCTTCTGTATATAAACATAGACAAATATTCACGCTGAAACAGTAATGAATGACTTACAGGAAGAGAGTCAGAAGTAGCAGGATGCAAATTTTAGAGCAACAGGAAAATTTGTTTTAAGAGTGTCTATTTTACCAAAGTTTTCTCAATTAAAAAAATTGTATTTTTCTATCATGTTGCTTGAAGATGTAACATGCAGATAAAATCCTCAATGTATCTCAGAAAGAAAAAATATCACTCTTTGGTTAGGTAATTGTATAGAATGATCCTGGACTTGAAATCAGGGAAAGTTTCTTGGTGGAAGAGGGCTGAGTGAAATTCAAAAAAGGTGAGGTTGGAAATATGGGTGGACACTAGACTTGGAGGATTTTGTAAATCACAACAGAAAAGTTGGAATTTATCTGACCCTTTTTGGAAAGAGCAGCTAGAAAGGAGGAAGACAGGTAGAAAAATGTGGTGTCATAGCAATCCATGGTAAGGACCTTCAAGAAAAAGCAAATTATCATCAGTGATCAAGCAGGATAAGGTCTGGAAAAGGAGCATTCACTTTTATGTGTTGTGTTTGGGAACATTCACTTTAAAACCAGAATTGAAAGAAACACATGTACCCCAATGTTTGTTGCAGCACTGTTTATAATAGCCAGGACATGGAAACAACCTAGATGTCCATCAGCAGATGAATGGATAAGAAAGCTGTGGTACATATACACAATGGAGTATTACTCAGCTATAGAGTACATTTGAATCAGTTCTAATGAGATGGATGAAACTGGAGACGATTATACAGAGTGAAGTAAGCCAGAAAGAAACACCAGTACAGTATACTAACACATATATATGGAATTTAGAAACATGGTAATGATAACCCTGTATGCGAGACAGCAAAAGAGACACAGATGTATAGAACGGACTTTTGGACTCTGAGGGAGAGGGAGAGGGTGGGACGATTTGGGAGAATGGCACTGAAACATGTATACTATCATGTAAGAAACGAATTGCCAGTCTATGTTAGGATATAGGACACAGGATGCTTGGGGCTGGTGCATGGGGATGATCCAGAGAGATGATATGGGGTGGGAGGTGGGAGGGGGTTCGGGATTGGGAACTCATGTACACCCGTGGTGGATTCGTGTCAATGTATGGCAAAACCAATACAGTAATGTAAAGTAAAATAAAGTAAAAAAAAAAAAGGAAAAAAAAATACTTGACAAGAACAATTTCCATCCATAGTAAGGATAGAAGTCAGATTTCTCAGGGTAGAAAAATGGCCCATGGTTAGGCAGTAGCACCAAAAAACACAAACAGCTTTAGAGACCTGAGGCCCATGTTTTGTTCTGAAATGGTCTAATGCCTCTCAAAAATGCCTTTTTAACCTTTCTATCCCATTGGTATTTCCTTTAACAATGAATAACAGCATCATTCACTCATTTACTCATTCAGAAATATGTCAGTTATAATAAACTCTTAATTCTCTCTCACCCATGTTGAATGAGCTACTAAGTTCTTCTAAATATGTCAAATTACATAACTTTTCACCATCTTAAATAGTGTTTATCTAGATTCAAACACCCATCACATCTTAAATATATTACTATAACAGTCTTTTAAATGATAACACCTGTTATCACTTTCTTGGCCAACTCTGATCCATTTTCCAATCTCATGCTTCTTATGCACCTGCTCAAGCCTGGAAATGTTTTAGTCTCTGGGACACTGGGACACTGAAGAATCTGTGACCGTAAAGCATTTGTATTTTAGAGCATGAGATAGAAAATAGGTGAGCAAAACAAAAATGGAACAGTTAATTTCAATGTTGGATGGGTGCTATGAAGAGCACAGAATTAGAATATCAGATATAAAGATTGAATAGAAAGTCGTTGGATGCTTTAGCTACTGTGTACAGAAAAATCACTTTAAGGAGGTTACATCTGTTGAGACTGGAATAAAGTGAGGAAGATAGTCATGGAATGTGAAGAGTGAGACATCCCAAAGTGATTAATATCTAAGAGGGTGCAATATATCCCATTAAGAAGGAATGTGTATTAAAATCTCCCGAGATAACAGCAATCATGGCATAATCAAGAGATGATAAGAAAACTGAAATTACTGGAAGGCAGTTATTGAAGGAGATTATAAAGACAGATGAGGTCAGAGAGAAGGTCAGAGGCTGGACCATACAGGCTATAAGGAATTTTTATTTTATTCTTTTTTAATCTTTATATTTATTCTTTTATTACTGTGATAAGAAGTCGATGGATGGATGATCTTAAGTAGAGAAGTGACATGATCTGGCTTCCACTTTAGACTGACTTCACCACTGCTGTGTACAGTAGGATAATATGGGGAAGAAGTCAAGCAGAAGCAAGCAGATAAGCTAGGGAGCTCTTATAGTCGATCAGCAAAAGAAGAAACTCTTAAAGCGGCATGGTTGTAGTTGAGATGGAGGGAAATTCATCTCAACTGAATTGTGTCTATGTTTTAGAGGCAAAGCAGACAGGACTCAGTGATGGATTGAATGTGAAATCTTAAAGAAAGAGGAAATTAGGATGCCTTCTAGGTTTATCATTTGAACAGGTGGAGATGCTGGTGGCATTTTGTGTGACTGGGGAACTTATTCCAGTAATCAATAATGAAATAGTTCTATTTTGGCTACATTAATTTTGTGATGGCTATTAGATGCCCAGGTGGAGAGTGGATTGGTCATTTACATATATTGGTTTGGAAATTGTGAGAAGTCTTGGCTAGCGTATAAATCTGAAAATTATCAACATCTAGTGTTAGTCATTCACTCGTGTCTGACTCTTTGAGACCCCATGGACTGTGACTTGCCAGCCTCCTCTGTTCATGATATTTCTCAGGCTAGAATACTAGAGTGGGTAGCCATTTCCTTCTTCTGGGGATCTTCCCAACACAGAGATCCAACCTAGGTCTCCCTCATTGCAGGCGGATTCTTTACAACATCTAAATGGTATGTAAAATCATGAACTTGCAAAAGTTAACCAGGAAGAGAGTATGGGTAAAAAGAGTGAGTTTCTATGACAGATTTTTAAAACACTCCAACGTATAGAGATCTGAAATGTGTCAAAGAAGTAGCTAAGGAAACTGAGAAATAGCATGTAGGAGAAAAATCAGGTGAGAGCCATGCTGTGAAAAGAAAAATTTTTTTAAAACTCCAAGGAAAGAATGCTCACCATAGCAATTGCTGCTGAGAGGCTACATAACAGGATGTATCAATTTCCCAGGGCTGCCATAGGAAATTACCATAACCCAAGTGGCTTGAAACAACAGAAATTTGTTCTCACACAGTTCTGAAGGCCAGAAGTCTGAAATCACAGTGCCAGCAGAAACATTCTGAAGGGTCTAGGGGAGAATCTGTTCCATTCCTTTCTCAGCTTCTGGTGTTGCTGACAATCATTGGTATACTTTGGTTTGTAGAGACATCACTTTGATCTCTGCTACTGTTGTCAAATGACATTTCTCCTTGTGTACCTGTGTTTGGGTCTTCTGTTCTCATAGAGGCACCAGTCATATGGGATTAGCAACCCCCTACCCTGAATACGACTTAATATTAATTCCATTATGTCTACAAAAAAACCTATTTCCAAATAAGGTTGTTATCCCAGGTACTAGAGGTTAAGATCTCAAGATATCTTTTGAGGGGGACAGAATTCAATCCGTGAAAAATCCAATCAGTTCAACAGATAAAATGTTTGCTGTTATTTTTGTAGGTAAATATCATGGATTGTGCTGGCAAGGGCAGTTTCAGTGGAAGACTGTGGTTAAGTGTCTCTTTGGAGTAGGTAAAGAAAAAGGTGTATGGGTGAAGATAAGGAAGATCAACTGTTTCTGAGGATTTCTGCAGTGAAGTATCACTTAGATATTGATTGATAACTGGTACAGGGTCAAGAGTCCAGGAAATTTGTTTTATTATGATTTAAAAGCAGAGACATTACTTTGCCAACAAAGGTCTGCCTAGTCAAGGCTATGGTTTTTCCAGTGGTTATGTATGGATGTGAGAGTTGGACTGTGAAGAAAGCTGAGCTCCGAAGAATTGATGCTTTTGAACTGTGACGTTGGAGAAGACTCTTTGAGAGTCCCTTGGACTGCAAGGAGATCCAACCAGTCCATTCTAAAGGAGATCAATCCTAGGTATTCTTTGGAAGGACTGATACTGAAGCTGAAACTAGTACTTTGGCCACCTCATGCGAAGAGTTGACGCATTGGAAAAGACTCTAATTCTGGGAGGGATTGGGGGCATGAGGAGAAGGGGACAACAGAGGATGAGATGGCTTGATAGCATCACCAACTTGATGGGCATGAGTTTTAATGAACTCTGGGAGTTGGTGATGGACAGGGAAGCCTGGCGTGCTGCAGTTCATGGGGTTGCAAAGAGTCGGACACGACTGAGCGACTGAATTTAACTGAGCTGAACTGAAGATGGATCATTGTTGTTGTTCAGTCACTAAGTTGTACCCGACTCTTTGCAGTCCCATGGATTGTAGCACGCCAGGCTTCCCCATCCTTCACCATCTGCCAGAGATTGCTCAAACTCATGTGCATTGAGTCAGTGATGCCACCCAATCATCTCATCCAATGTTGTCCCCTTTTCCTTTTGCCTTCAATATTTCCCAGCATCAGGGTCTTTTCCAATGAGATGGATCTTCACATTAGGTGGCCAAAGTGTTTATTAACCAAGTTTATGTCAATGGGAATGACCCATAGAGAGAGGAGTGTTGATGCTGTAGAGGACAGAGGTAATCTTTGCTGGAGGAATGGGATTCAGAACACAAGGAAAGGGCTTGCCTTTGAGAGGGGAAGAGGCCACTCATAGGAGGGAAAAAGAAATCTATAGGTCTGTCTACTAGGTAGACTGGTGAATTTGGATTTGGGAAAATGAGATAACTCTTCTGGGAGTTTATCTATTTTTTCAACATTGCTGCTAAATGATCTTTAATTACATCAGTATAGGTTCCCCCCCCCCCTTAGAAAAACATCCTAAATTTAACTTTTCTGAGTCATTTAATGTTTGGTAGGCTGTCATTGATTTGGAAACTAGGATCTTTTTTAGACTCGCTGCTGACTCTGAAAATAACATATGGTCATTTATTTGGACCTGTGAATTTGTGATACTATTATCATCAGCAGAATGCATGTCATTGTATCAAGGGCAGCATTTAAGGCTTAATTTTCTGTATCTAGTCTTGTCTTAATGAAAACTTCAAATTGTTTTAGAGCAAACTATTTACAACAGAATACAGTATGTTTTAGAAAGATCTAATTATCAATATTAGGATCGTGAGCTTACTGAAAAGCCATTTACTAAATGGATATGCTTTAAAAAAGTAATCCTATGAATTATACAATATTCATGAATTTGAATCTATATTAATTTGCTGTCAGCGGAAATTATATGTGAATTTTATGAGGTCTGAACTCTCCAAGGGAAATGACTATTTCCTGAGCATTGAGATTTCTTTGCATAATGCATAGATACAAAACACAAGGAGAACTTCATCTCAGGGGCACATTTGCTACTCTTTTTGTTTCATCTTATTGAAAGTAAATAGTAAAAAAATTATGATATAGTTTTAGAACTGGCATAGTTGACCTGCATGGCCTAATAAGGTTTGAAGCTCTAATTTTGTAGCAATTTTCCCAGGTAATTTTCTTTAAATGTAGCTAGAAAGTTAGAAGAAAATGGGATTTACTTTCCCACACTTATAACTTTTGAGTATATTTTTAAGTTCGTGATACCAGGTTTTAAACGCTATTTAGTGTAATTGGATCTTTTTCTGAGTGTCCTCTTTCTCCCTCTGGTCAATTAATTGCAAATGTGATTTATTAGGTTGTTTTTTTTTATGCTTTGAGTTGACACTGCTATAGAGCCTGGAATTTAGAAAAGCAGGCCTCCTCTCAGTCCCCCATCCCCAGGAGCCCCCACCTAATATTTTCAATGTGTAAGTTATAAGGTTATTTGCTTATTATACACATTTATACAATCTCCACAAAGCTGCTGCCTGGGGATGTAGTCTTGGGCTATGCCCTGGGAGAGAATAGGGTTTTACGAAAATTAAAAGTTTATAGAGCTGCTATTTAAAGACTNCCCCCATCCCCAGGAGCCCCCACCTAATATTTTCAATGTGTAAGTTATAAGGTTATTTGCTTATTATACACATTTATACAATCTCCACAAAGCTGCTGCCTGGGGATGTAGTCTTGGGCTATGCCCTGGGAGAGAATAGGGTTTTACGAAAATTAAAAGTTTATAGAGCTGCTATTTAAAGACTAAAATTTCTTGAAAATGTACTTCCTTTAAAGCTTTCAGTGGTTCAAATGTTTTAAATATTGATATTATTTCTATAAGCCCCTTTTAAGAGAAATGTGATAAGCCAGAGCTAACTCAGTTGAATTCAAGAATTAGTATTATTTCATAGTTACCTCTGAATGTCATATATAATGCTTGCAAAATACTATGTATGTATAGTATCTGAATATGTATATATATATATAAACATATACAAACACCATGTATAAGTATATATATATATATATATGTATGCATAAGCCCACGTTATTTTACATCTTTTCCAAAGATGTAAACTCAATTTTAAATTACAATGATGCTTCATTTTGTTTAGATCAAACATTCAGCCTTATGTGTAATTCATGTACAAAAATGTTTGAAATAATTTTGTAGTACTTCAAATGACAGGTATCATGAGTGTTTTTTTCCTAGTAACAGAGTATTTAATTATATTTTAAATGCGAGCTATTCATATAAGAAAACATTTCTACCTCATGCCTCATGAATTTCAGATTTAAAACTTCTTTGAAGACTAAAATAGCTAACCATTTTTTTCTCATTTGTAAGCAGATTTATTGTTTCTTGAGAAGGTTTAATTTTCTAACTGCTCCATCTATGAAGTGTTTAACACTGTCCCCACAATGAGGCATTTATTAAGAGTATAACAAGTGCTTAGAAAAGCACATTAAACAAGTCTGGTTCTAGATGTCCCAAAACTCATGTCAGAAGCAAATCCTAGTGATACTGGTGGACATAAAAAGTTCTCAGAAAGCTGAATACATTGTGTAAACATATGTTGTTGTTGTTGTTCAGTTGCTCAGCTTTGTCTGACCCTTTGCGACCCCATGAACTGTAGCATTCCAGGCTTCCTTGTCCTTTACCATCTCCTGGAGCTTGCTCAAACTCATGTCCATTGAGTCAATGATGCCATTCAACCATCTCATACTCTGTAGTCCCCTTCTCCTGCACTCAATCTTTCCCAGCAATAGCCGGCTCTTTTCTAATGAGCCAGCTCTTCACATCAGGTGGTCAAAGTATTGGAGTTTCAGCATCAGTCCTTCTAATGAATAGTCAGGATTGATTTCCTTTAAGATTAATTAGTGAACATATGAGATAGAACAAAATGTATTTTCTCAGAAAAATCAGTGGAAATATTAATTAAATATTTCAATGAGAATGAGATTAAAGGTATTTTATTTTTTGTAATTTCTAGAAATAATCAAATGGTTGAATTTTTACAGAGTTTGCCTGAATGAAGGTGTAACATCTTGAGANTATCAATACTGTATATATGTCAATCTCAATCCCACCTCCTTCCACTCCCCTTTTCCCTGTTGGTATCCATACATTTTTTTTTTCTCTATCTGTGATACCAGGTTATTTAAAGTGAAAATTTGTGCTTTGTTGTTGTTTTAAATCACTAAGTTGTACCCAACTCTTTGCAACCCTGTTGTAACCCCAGGCTCTTATGTCTATGGGATTTCCCAGATAAAAATACTGGAGTGAGTTGCCACTTCCTTCTTCAGGGGAACTTGCTGACCCAGGGATGGAACCCTCACCTCCTACTTGGCAGGCAGGTTCCTTACTGCTGAGTCACCAGGAAACAATAACTCAACTTTTGCCTACATTTTGGGTTTATCTGATTAAGGTAATTAACATTTTTCATTTGATAAACTTTCCTTGATAGAAAATATGCCATATTTTGTGCATTTTGAAATGTAAGTGTATGAATAAATAAATAATAAATGCCACTGGAGTTTGAGGACATTATATATATATATATATATATATATATATATATACTCTTTCTCTGTTCTTCACCTAAATTTAGACTTGATTGAAAGAATATCCTAAGGTCAGATGGAAAAAGATGTTGTTCTTCAAACAGATAAATAAATCTCTATTGAGTGGATGCTTAGGCTTAAAGCACATGCACTTGCCATTGCTACTATTTTTCCTAGGATAGGTTTTGGAACAACTAGCCTAAAAGGGAATATTTTTCTCTACAGTGTAGAATTTAATTTATCTAGGATCACTCTCGTGGCTCAGTGGGAAATAATCTGCCTGTCAATGCAGGAGTCATGGGTTCAATCCCTGGGTCAGGAAGATCCCCTGGAGAAGGAAATAACAACCCACTCCAGTATTCTTGCCTGGGAAATTCCATGGGCAGAGGAACCTGGTAGGCTACAGTCCACGGAGTCCCAAATGAGTCAGACACAACTTAGCAACTAATCAACAACAGGCTCACTACACCAGTTCACACTTACAGCTTTATTAGCTCCACCCAGTTGAGAGAAACAAGGATTACCAATTTGTCCAATTCTATAGGGAAGAGTAAGAGGAGGAACAAAGCAGTTTTCTTAAAAATTAAGAGGTTCTAAGTAAGTGTAGAAGAAGAGAATACAGAAATGAAACCTTAGATGCATACCTGTCAAAGCTGGACTACTCGGGAAGATCATTGGCATTCACTGCAGTTGTGTAAGATGATCAATATCCTAAATGATCTAGCCTAAAAAATAACCTAACAAAATAAAATATATTTGTACATATAAACATGGAAAGTGAAAGTGAAGTTTACTCAGTCGTGTCTGACTCTTTGCGATCCATGGCCTATACAGTCCATGGAATTATCCAGGCCAGAATACTGAAATGGGTAGCCTTTCCCTTTACCAGGGCATCTTCCCAACTCAGGGATCAAACCCAGGTCTCCCACATTGCAGGTGGATTCTTTACCAGCTGAGTCACAAGGGAAGCCCAAGAATACCAGAGTGGGTAGCCTATCTCTTCTCCAGTGGATCTTCCTGTCCCATGAATCAAAATGGGGTCTCCTTCACTGCAGGCAGATTCTTTACTAACTGAGCTATGAGGGAAGAATTCAAAGGGCTCATAGCAGGTAATGATGTCATTTTTTTTTTCAAATTTCAAGATAATTAAATGAAAAATTATTGAAACTACTAAGTAAAAAGACAAAATATCAGTTCTTTGCTTTTTGTCACCAGTATAAAATTTAAATATAAAAAGTAGTTATTAGGTTTAGGGTGTGTGTGTATGCTTAGTTGCTCAGTCATGTCCTATTCTTTGAGACCTGGCAGATTGTAGCCCTCCTGCCAGGCTTCTCTCTGTTCATGGGATTTCCCCATCAAGAATACCAGAGTGGGTTGCCATTTCTTCCTCCAAAGGATCTTCTTGACCCAGGGATCAAACCAGCATCTTCTACATTGGCAGGCAGATTCTTTATCACTGAGCCACCAGGGAATTTAGCAGCCTGGTGACTAACTTCTTTTCTTACCTTGGTTGCTTAGCATGAAGCTGGCTCAGCAGGTGTGAGTTAGTTCAATAGAAGAACAGTCACTGGGGTCCAAAGGCAACCCCTTTCAAACAGGGCCTCTCCCCTGACAAAAAAGTTTTGCTGATACAGATCACATAGATTTCCTTGGCCCTTAGCCTTACACACTCGTGGGCTGTTACTGATGCCAGTTTCCTCTCTGCTGGAATGTTGGCCATGTGCACGTGGATTTGAGCAGTGGATGATGAGCACTGAGGGCTGGACAGGCTGTGTGTTCTACTGCTTCTTGCTTATCAGTTTTCTCTGGATAACCCCCATATTCTGTCTGCACTGTAAAATGTTGGTGGTGTGTGCCCATGACTAGCAACTAGGAAGCAGAGAGGGACACTCGTGTTTCAAGGCAAACACAGGGACAACCATCAAAAGCCAAAAGTATGAATTATGTGGCTCAGATGGTAAAGGATCCATCTGCAATGTGGGAGACCCGAGTTTAATCCCTGGGTCAGGAAAATCTCCTCGAGAAGGGAATGGCTACTCACTCCAGTATTCTTGTCATGGACAGAGGCTGGCAGGCTACAGTCCATGGGGTCACAGAGTCAGACATGACTGAGCAACTAACACACACACACGAATTATATACTACATCAGGAAGGCAGAATGGGTAGATGTCAGTGAACTTGGATTGGACACCTGTCTTCTGAGGTCAGTGTGCTACTAGAAGGAGGAATTTAACCTTAAGAAGATCAAAAAGAGGTTGATGATGAAGAGAATTCCGAGCCATTGGAATATTTTCCTCAGAGAAAGTGTGTTTAAACTAGGAAGAAGGGAATTGAGTTTATTTTGCACTGACAAGATCACATATTTTGCCACCAGTTGAAATGAAGGATCACAAGGTAAGTTCAGTTACAGAGAAACAATTTTACAGCTCCATCTTTCATGACTCAGTTATAAAAAATTCATACCTCCATTAAAAGAGAAATTGTTATTTGTATTCTACTTGAAGTCATGTTAAGATAAATTATTTGTATTTTTAAAAATAGGAGTTAGATGATTTCTCTTGGAGAGATATTTCTGTGCAGATACATTTTCTTTGGAACAGCATTTACTTTTCAACCAGATGCTTACTAAGCATGTCTTTGACTTTATTTTCCAAAGGTAAAAATTGGCCTGATGGGAGAACAAAAATATCAAAATGATTTTTCTACTGTGTTTTCATAATAATCATCTTTCCTTAAACATAAAAGAAGTTATACTAGAACATCTAACTCTAGATACAGGCTGGAAGACTGAAAAAGATTATATCACCAAGAGGAAATAACATTAAAAAAAATCCTCCTACTGATTTACTACTGTGTTGTACGCGCTAGTCATGTCCAACTCTTTGTGACCTCATAAACTGTAGTCCGCCAGGTTCCTCTGTCCATGGAATTTTCCAGGCAAAAATACTAGAGTAGGTTGCCGTTTCCTCCTCCAGGGGATCTTCCCAACTCAGGGATCAAACCCACTTCTCTTATGTCTCCTGCTTTGGCAGGTGGATTCTTTACCACTGCACCACCTGCGAAGTCCACTGACTCACTACATCACCTTTTAAATGAAAGAAATGGAAACAAATGTCATGAATGTGCTTTCAAAAGGAGCTTTTTGCTTGTGCTATTTCATTCTGGCTCTAAACATAACCTACAAATGAAATGAAAAGAGGACATTTGTTTTTACAGAAAACCGAAACCAGTTTGTTTTGTCCCCTACTCTGTAACATTTCATTATGCCAGGTGTTGTTTTTTTTTGTTTTTTAATCTTTTCCTTTAGAAACAATTTTAAGCTGTTGAAAAGACACAAGAATAATACAATATCTGTATACCTTTTACCAAGATTCACCTATTGTTAGCTATTATTTTTAAGGACACTTGTCAAAATTTTAGCATGTGGAGTAGTAAAAGCTAGTCATGCCACTTTGCTTTGTGTGTTTGATGGGCGACATTCCTGATTCCAGGGATGGTGAGCTCTGGCCAGTCCATGTAAGTCCTCTTAGGGCCAATGGGAATCAAATTACCTTTCTTAGGGAGGCCTCTCCACTTGTTGACAGAAGAGTCAGTGAAGCTCCCAAGAATAAGTATAGATTAAAAGTTAAAGTCCCATTTTCCAATCTCACTACTCCTTCTGAAACTAACAGTATCTTGTAAACATTTCCAGAAACATTCCATGGATGTACAAAGATATATGGCTATTACTATAGTAGCAACAGGTACGTAGCTGCAGACCCATGAAGAGGTATAAATACATTTGTAAATGGGATTATAGACATAGATTTAGAAATAATTTTCCATATATACTCTAATGGAATTATGTTGTATATGCTTTTCTGTGTCTTACTGTTTCCATGTGGCAATAAATCTGAATTCGTTTGTGAAGTTAGGTCATATAGATTTGCCTCAATCTTTTTTAAAAACTGCATAGTGTTTCTTTCTTTTTTTTTTTTTTTACCTCTTTCTGTTATAAAACTAATAGATATCCTTAGCTTACCTGAGAGTTTCTGTAAAATAAATTTATAGCAGGGTATGTGTGGATTTAAATTGTGATAACAGTTTTTAGATAATTTTGATAATGATTGATATTTCTTGTGTTTGGAAAATAGTATGCATTCAGAAAGTATTTACAGAAAGAGAGAAAGGAGGAAAAGAGGCAGACAGGGAGCGAAAGAAGTAGTGAAGGCTAGTCTCTTGGAGACAGTTTTCTTTACCTAAGCGAAGAAGAAGATGGACCTTTCAAACAAGATTATGATTGCTTTTATTTAACAGTTTTCTACTATGCTTTATATTTTTGAATTTATGTAATTTTTATGTTGTGTACTTTTTATATCTTTCAGAGACAAACTTGACTGTTACTTCCTTAGGAAGAATATAAAAAATAGAATGTTAAATATTCTTATTGTATGGNAGTTTTCTTTACCTAAGCGAAGAAGAAGATGGACCTTTCAAACAAGATTATGATTGCTTTTATTTAACAGTTTTCTACTATGCTTTATATTTTTGAATTTATGTAATTTTTATGTTGTGTACTTTTTATATCTTTCAGAGACAAACTTGACTGTTACTTCCTTAGGAAGAATATAAAAAATAGAATGTTAAATATTCTTATTGTACGGTCTTGTCATACTCTAAACTTCTTCATCACATCTGCATTTTCTTTCAATATGTGTCTCCTTAGATAGACCAGAGGCAAGAAGCACCATAAGGAATGAGACCATGGCTGTCTTTTCAGTGTATTCTCTAAATAAGGATGTTTAGGTGTTCAGTATTTGTTAAAAGCAAAAAGGTGGGGAGGAGAGAATTAGAGAGACCCAGAGAGAGAGAGAGAAATGGACAGAGAGAGAGAGAGAGAGAGAGAGAAAGAGAAAGGGAGGGAAGGAGGGAGAAGAGGAAGGAAATGTGCAGGGTGATGATGCCAGGAGTTAGAGCTGTGAATATGGGGGAAATCGGTGAAAACCNAAAAAAAAAGAATATAGATCAGTAGCCAGTTGAAGGGATGTATAGGGAGAGTCCCAGGAAAAACAGCTTCTTTCCTTGTGAAGTTTGGTGTCTGGAATGGTGGCACCTGGAAGTGTCCTCGTTCACCAGCCTGGGTCTCTGAATCCCCACCTTTTGAGTTTTATGGAAGCTTCACTGGTTATTTTTGCTCAGGTGCTCAGTGTCTGACTCTTTGCAACCCCACGGACTGCTGCATGCCAGGCTTCCCTGTCCTTCACTCTCTTCTTGAGTTTGCTCAAACTCATGTCCATTAAGTCAATGATGTCATCTGACAATCTCATCTTCTGTCACCCCCTTCTCCTACTGCCTTCAATCTTGCCTAGCATCAGGGTCTTCTCCAAGGAGTTAGTTGTTTGCATCAGATGGACAAAGTATTGGAGCTTCATCTTCAGCATCAGTCCTTCCAATGATATTCAGTACTGATTTCCACTAGGATTGACTGATCTGATCTCCTTGCAGTCCAAGGGACTCTCAACAGTCTTCTCCAACACCGCAGTTCAAAAGCATCAATTCTTCAGCGCTCATTCTTCTTGGTGGCAAAGAGGTTAAAGCGTCTGCCTGGAATGTGGGAGACCCGGGTTTGATCCCTGTGTCGGGAAGATCCCCGGGAGAAGGAAATGGCAACCCACTCCAGTACTCTTGCCTGGAGAATCCCATAGAGGGAGGAGCCTGGTAGGCTACAGTCCATGGGGTCACAAAGAGCCGGACACAACTGAGCGACTTCACTTTCACTCTTCAGCCTTCTTTATGGTCCAACTCTCACATCTCCTTCATTACCTGGGCATAATTGGTTATATCTTTCAGTTCAGCTCAGTTCAGTCACTCAGTCATGTCTGACTCTTTGCAACCCCGTGACTCAGCATGCCAGGCCTCCCTGTCCATCTTTATCCACTGGTGATTGTTACAACCTCTGGCTCCTCTCTCCTACCTGGAAATCACAGGGTCAAACTGAAATTTTCAACCCTCCATAATCACATGGTGGTTTCTCCTGGGCACCAGCCCTCATCCTGAGTATTTTCCAAAAGTAACCTTCCATAGTATAAGCTCAATTGTTATGGGAGGGGGTTTGTTGAGAATAACAAAACACCCATTTCACCTCTGCAGCTCTGAAGCCCTGTCAGGCACTCAGGATAGGAGGACAAATACTGTCATAAAAATTGTTCCCATTCTTCTATTGGCTCAGAAAATTCCAAGTGTTTGGGAAGCCATGAGCCAGGGACTATGGAGGAAGAGCAAATATATATAAGATTTTGTCATCTGAATGACCAAATCTATATTTCTTATAAATCAGGATATCATGTTTAATAAAATGATCTTTGATATCTTTCAGTTTTTCAGTTATTCAAAACTCAGATTCTACATTAAGTTGTTGAATATTTTATTTTATTAGGAGGTAATTGACTTATTTGTCTGAATATGTGAAAATAGAAACTAGGTATGAAAAGAATTACCTATATAGCATTAAAATCCAGTGAGAATCAGTTTACCACCAAAGTTAATAATCCAAAATCACTGCAGATGGTACCTGCAGTAATGAAATTAAAAGATGCTTGCTCCTTGGGAGAAAAGCTCTGACAAACTTAGACAACATATTAAAAAGCAGAGACATCATTATTTTGCCGAAGAAGGTCCATCTAGTCAAAGCTATGGTTATTTCAGTAGTCATGTATGGATGTGAGTGCTGGACCATAAAGAAAGCTGAGCACTGAAGAATTGATGCTTTTGAATTGTGGTGTTGGAGAAGACTCTTGAGAGTCCCTTGGACTTCAAGGAGAGCCAACCAGTCCATCCTAAAGGAAATTGGTCCTCAATGTTCATTGGAAAGACTGATGCTGAAGTTGAAGCTCCAATACTTTGGGCCACCTGATGCAAAGAACTGATTCATTGAAAAAAAAAAAGCCTGGTGCTGGGCAAGATTGAGGCGGGAAGAGAAGGGGATGACAGAGGATGAAATGGTTGGATGGCATCACTGACATGATAGACATGAGTTTGAGCAAACTCTGGGAGTTGGTGATGGACAGGGAGGCCTAGCATGCTACAGTCCATGGGGTTGCAGAGTCAGACATGACTGAGTGACTAAACTGACTTAAAATAATCTGAAAAGATCCACACTCCAGTTCACACTTTGTCAAGCTATGTCAGGAAAGGTTGTTGTTGTTCAGTCACTAAGTCGTGTCTGACCCTGTGACCCCATGGACTGCAGCACTCTAGGCTTCCCTGTCCTCCACTATTTCCTGGAGTTTGCTCAAGTTCTTGTCCATTGAGTTGATGTTATCTAACCATCTCATCTCTACTGGAAAGACTGGAGGCAGAAGGTGAAGAGGGCAGCAGAAGATGAGACAGTTAGCTGAGGTGTTAGAGATGGATCCCTCATCAAAAGTCATTGAGTTGAAATACCACAAGGTGGCCATGGGCTGCACCAGGTGGAGGCCTTTCCGAGAGCGCTGAAGGCCCTTCTCTTTAGAGTGACTTTCTACTTCCTTATATATATATTTTTTAAGTTGCTCTTACTGCTTTTCAGACCTGTGGCATTTTCTGAATACATTTAGGGTTGGAAAACATCTAATAACTCATTTCCTTAACCTTTATTATCCTTTCCAATCATAAAAGAAAGATGAAAATATTTTATCTAATGTGCCAGCCACCTAACTAGATGGCTTAAAAATATTATGTATCTAGAATATAGTTAGATATTCAGCAGATACTTAACACTGTTGAAGGACTGAAATGGAGTATATTTTCTTTCATCTTAAAATGGTGCAAACAAGTCTTCAGTAAGCACCTGTTAAGCCTTTCACTCCCTAAGCTCCCATCGCTGGCTATGACAGTTCATTTGATTTGCCCATGCAAAATATCTGCTTATATATACAGTTTATGTTTAGGCATATATTCCAGGATGATTATGTCTAATGCACTGGTTTGTAATATTTCTTTCTCTATTGCAATGGGATAAGCTGAGGTTGAGAGAATTTGTCATGATGCTGTTAGCAGCCATTTTCTGCTATAAAAATGACTAAACAATCTTTAAAATTATTGTTTTCCAATTTCCATATAAACCTATTGATATAGTTGTGATGGTTGGTGATGGACAGGGAAGCCTGGCATGCTGCAGTCCTTGGGGTTGCAAAGAGTTGGACATGACTGAGCAACTGAACTGAACTGATGGTCATGAAAATACCATCAACAATCAGAAACATTGAAAGAATGAGATAACATAGAGTTGTGGAAACAATTTTAAAGTATATTATATAAATACAAGTATTTTGTCATTGTTATTGTCTTCAGGTTGAATGTTATCAATTCAGTTCAGTTGCTCAGTCGTGTCTGATTCTTTGCGACCCCAAAGACTATAGCATGCCAGGAGTCCCTGTCCATCACCAACTCCTGGAGCTTGCTCAGACTCATGTCTAATGAGTCGGTGATGCCATCCAACCATCTCATCCTCTGTTGTCCCCTTTTATATATCTTCACACTTTACATTTATGGAAAATGATACCAAAAAAATCTATCAAACAATACACACTAGTCTCAATACCTGTAGGCATATATTCCACTGGTCAAGGCTGTCCAGTGAATTTATAGATAAGAGTCTTTGGAGTTGAATGTTTGCCACTACCCATGACCTTTGATAAGAGAAATAATACAGTATATAACTTTACCTATGGATGGTTTATCAGTGGACTCCAGAGGGGAATAAAAAGAACAATTTGTTGAAAAGGGGGTGACTGCAGAGTCACTGGGATGTCGTGGTGATTAAGGAGATGTGTTTCTCCTCTCAGAGATAATGGAGAATGTCTGAAAGGGCTTTGTAATTGACAATCATTGTGACTTCCTCCAAAGATGTTCATAAAACAATTTTGAAATGTTTTTAATAGGTATTTCTTTTGTATTTTGTGTTTGATCTACAATCAAGTGAATTTAGACTATATTACTCTTGCTTCAGGGTGATGGCTTGATGCCATACTGATAAATTCATACTGAACTTCTCTCATCCCTGTCATCCTTCTCATCACTTGATTTAATTAGTTCTTTGAGGTCATGTTTAATCAGCTCTACACTGACTGAGTGACAGTCTCTCCTTTCTCTTTTTTCTCCTTAAATATGTGCCCTGTAGGAAGTCAGAGGACTGGCTATGCAGCAGAGTAGAGCTGGGTTCAAATTTTGGCCCAACCACTTTCTTGCATGAGACTTTTAGCTATTTATCATCCATAAATGTTACTTTCCTGGTGCNCACTGACTGAGTGATAGTCTCTCCTTTCTCTTTTTTCTCCTTAAATATGTGCCCTGTAGGAAGTCAGAGGACTGGCTATGCAGCAGAGTAGAGCTGGGTTCAAATTTTGGCCCAACCACTTTCTTGCATGAGATTTTTAGCTATTTATCATCCATAAATGTTACTTTCCTGGTGCATAAAATGAGAAAAATAATTTCTGCCTTTGGGGATTGGTTTGTGATGAAGACTAAATAACACAGGTATGTAGAACATCTGGCCTGGAGTATTTAAATAAATTGGAGCTATTGTGTGACTTAGAAAATACTTAGTGGCAACTGTAATGTTCATATTATTTATCTAACCATATTTTGTTCATTTCAAGGCAAGTGAAAGACATACGCTTTTAAAATTTTTGTTTATTTATTTATTTATTTTTGGCTGCATTGGGTCCTCATTGTTGCATGCGAACTTTTTCTAGTTGCGGCAAGAGCAAGAGAGAGCTGTGCTTCATGGCTGTGTGCAGGCTTCTCATTGTGGCTTCCCTTGTTGTGGAGCACAGGGTCTAAAGTGTGGGCTCAGTGGTTGTGATGCATGGGCTTAATTGCTACCCCACCCCGTTTGTGGGCTCTTCCTGGACCAAGGATCGAACTCATGTCCCCTGCATTGGCAGGTGGATTCTTAACCACTGTACCACAAGGGAAGTTCAAGCTTACTTTTCTAATAGCTGCTGCTAAGTCACTTCAGTCATGTCCAGCATCCAACTCTGTGTGACCCCGTAGACAGCAGCCCATCAGGTTCCTCTGTCCCTGGGATTCTCCAGGCAAGAATACTGGAGTGAGTTGCCATTTCCTTCTCCAATGCATGCATGCATCCTAAGTCACTTCAGTTGTGTTCGACTGTGTGTGACTCTATGAACAGCAGGCCACAAGGCTCCTCCATCCACAGGATTCTCTAGGCAAGAGTACTGGAGTGGGTTGCCATTTCCTTCTCCACTTTTTGATAACAAAAGCTCTGATATCAGCCATTTCAGTAGGCATAGTTCAGTGATAGGTAGTGATCATAGTCCTGACTCTAAGCATGTTCCAAATTACCCAGTTTCTTAGAAAATAATAATAAAAAAAGAACCCCACAAAACTAGGTGTTGTAGTATGTTGAAATTTTGAGAGTATTTTAATAATGTGGTTGTAGATATACTATTAATAGTTTTGCTAAAGTATATGATATATAGGCACACTACATCACAGCTATAAATCAGGATTCTTATTTTCCATTAAGGGCTTGTTTATAAATATACCTTTCATAGTTTCCTAAAAATTATAATTTATAAAGAAGTTTCCTTGATATAGTATTTGAAAATATTAATTCTCTTTATATTTTGGAAACAGAAATAGTCCTATATTTTGATTTTCTTACTTTAAGATCTTCAACTATTCTTCTACTTGGATAAACATGTCAAAATTTGAAATAGCCCATGGGCCTGGAAAATGCATTTCTTAAGGGTCATGGGCCTCATTCAAAGAAGGACAAGGTTATGATGATAAAGTTTTCAGCATATACGTTTAAAAATTTACAGTATGATATTCAAATTATTTATTCATTATGTACTATTACTATAGATAGAAATTAATGATCTATTTATTAAGTAATATATTAACCATAACTGCATAATGTTTTTATAATTATTTAAATGATATTATTTATTTTATGGTAGATTTTCTATGAAATAAATGCCAAGAATAGGCAGACATGTAAATTATTTTTTATACAAATATACTTAATAGTCATGTTAACATATTACTTTAGGACAGTAAATTTTGAAAATTAATTAGGTTTAAATTGAGACTAGACTGTCACCAAATCTGCTTAATGACACAAAGATTCTATTTAGACTGTTAAAATATTAGAAACAGAAAGCATAAAGGAAGTATGGTCAGTTGTAGGTCTATTCATAAAATAGTTTCTTCCTGTATTAGAAAATA
>SJYA01001198.1:4338221-4373266 GCA_006410615.1 Neotragus moschatus
CTAGAATTATCTTCTTGACTTTAATAAAAGATACAAAGATACTTTAATAAAAACTCCAGTAAAAGTATTGATTTAGTGATTGTTGAATTTTACCAGATTAGTAAATAGGAATAGTAAGCTCTATTGTTATTTTATAATTGATTTTATATGATTTTATATAAGATAGTATTATATAACATATGTCTTATTTTTGTATTTATGTATATTTATTGAGTGATAAATTATATAAATGTCATTAGATTTAACACAGACAGTTGAAATAGATGCTGATATAAGTATAAGCACAGATTATGAATAAAGGACTAAGGCTGGAAATTAGTAGGTGATAAAATTAAGCATTAAAAAAGAAAAAAATATATAGTGGGATTCCTAGCCATATGCATTTCTTCCCTTTTAATAATTTTCCATTAAGTAAACATCCTTATATTTATATGTTTTGCTATATTATAATCCTGGTACCTCAGATGTTCAAGTATTTAAATGTTTTTCATTTTGAAAATGAGAAAGCACTTCACTTTGTCTCTTGCAATGTTCTAACATAATTCTGACTGTATAAACATTATTGTTTCCAAAGCAAGTTACATAAAATTTTTTCAAATTTTTTCTTTTTGATTCATATCACCATGGATCATGATTACTTTTATCATGTTAACAATAATAAAAGCATTTCAGAAAATTAGAGCTATTCAGATCATTTTCTCTGAGGTTTCATGTTGTAGTTCATATTATTGATTTATTTCATAGTGGAGGTGATGGAATTCCAGTAGAGCTATTTCAAATCCTAAAAGATGATGCTTTGAAAGTGCTGAACTCAATGTGCCAGCAAATTTGGAAAACTCAGCAGTGGCCACAGGACTGGAGAAGGTCAGTTTTCATTCCAATCCCAAAAAAAGGCAATGCCAAAGAATGCTCAAACTACCGCACAATTGCACTAATCTCACACGCTAGTAAAGTCATGCTCAAAATTCTCCAAGCCAGGCTTCAGCAATACATGAACCGTGAACTTCCAGATGTTCAAGCTGGTTTTAGAAAAGGCAGAGGAAACAGAGATCAAATGGGCAACATCTGCTGGATTACCGAAAAAGCAAGAGAGTTCCAGAAAAACATCTATTTCTGCTTTATTGACTATGCCAAAGCCTTTGACTGTGTGGATCACAATAAACTATGGAAAATTCTAATAGAGATGGGAATACAAGACCTCCTGACCTGCCTCTTGAGAAATCTGTATGCAGGTCAGGAAGCAACAGTTAGAACTGGACATGGAACAACAGACTGGTTCCAAATGGAAAAGGAGTACGTCAAGGCTGTATATTGTCACCCTGCTTATTTAACTTATATGCAGAATACATCATGAGAAATGCTGGANGTCTCATGCATCAAACCTGGACTGGCGATCTATTTCACATATGGTAATATACATGTTTCAATGTTATTCCTTCAAATCATCCCACCCTCGCCTTCTCCCACAGAGTCCAAAAGTCTGTTCTTTCCATCTGTATCCTCTTTCGCTTTCTCACATGTAAGGACACTGTTACTATCTTTCTAAATTCCATATATATATGTTAATATACTGTATTTGTGTTTTTCTTTCTGACTTCCTTCACTCTGTACAATAGGCTCCAGTTTCATCCACCTTATTAGAACTGATTCAAGTGCATTATTTTTAATAGCTGAGTAATATTCCATTGGATATATGCACCATAGCTTTCTTATCTATTCATCTGCTGATGGACATATAGGTTTCTACAGGTTATTATTAGAGAATATCATCCATCCTTTGCTCAGCAAAATCCAAATGAAAATATTTTACATTTCCATGCAAGTATTAATGTGATATGTAAATAAATATGCTATGTTCATTAATTAAATTTTCTGCATATTTCTGTCACTATAAATAGAAAATATTAATATCTGCTAAATATGATCCCAGATGAATTATATGAGTTTGAAAAATTTTATTACACAGTGTACTATTTTGCAAGACTTATTTTATGCTCATCTAAGCATTTTAAAGACTAGATCATTGTATCTGTACAGATGTAAAAGCATTATATCCAAAACTCAAAAGTCATTTCTACAAAGTTAATATATTCATTATAGTATGAGTGAAGTGAAAGTCACTCGATCGTGTNTTATTACACAGTGTACTATTTTGCAAGACTTATTTTATGCTCATCTAAGCATTTTAAAGACTAGATCATTGTATCTGTACAGATGTAAAAGCATTATATCCAAAACTCAAAAGTCATTTCTACAAAGTTAATATATTCATTATAGTATGAGTGAAGTGAAAGTCACTCGATCGTGTCTGACTCTTTGTAACCCCGTGGAGTATAGTCCATGGAATTCTCCAGGCCAGAATACTGGAGTGAGTAACCTTTCCCTTCTCCAGAGGATCTTTCCAACCCAGGGGTTGAACCCAGCTTTCCCGCATTATAGGCAGATTTTTTACCAGCTGAGCCACAAGGTAAGCCCAAGAATATTGGAGTAGGTAACCTATCCCTTCTCCAGTAGATCTTCCCAACTCAGGAATCAAACTGGGGTCTCCTTCATTACAGGCAAATTCTTTACCAATTGAGCTATCAGGGAAGCCCTGATAGCATATTTAGCTACATTAACATTTTCTCTTTTAAACTCAATATCACACTGGTATTTATCTGGAGATTTCACAACACTTGATCCTTTTTAACACCTTAGTTTAATTACTTTTAAAATTAAGTATGGTCTTCCTTGGTGGCTCAGATGGTAAGAATCCACTTGTCAATGCAGGAGATGCAGGTTCAGTCCCTAGGTTGGGAAGTTACCCTGGAGAAGGGAATGGCAACCCACTCCAGTATTCTTGCCTGGGAAATCCCATGGACAGAGGAGCCTCGTGGATTACAGTCCATGGGTCACAAACAGTGGGCCATGACTGAGGAACTCACACACACACACAAATTAAGTATATACTCTTTAGTAGGTATTGTGCTAGGTGCTAAACAGAATTTAATCATGAATAAATAACCTATCCATAGCTTACGTTTCATATGAAAGTGCAGATGAGTATAGCAAGGGAGGGTAGAGAGGGCATCGCATGGATATGGCCACAGAGTGGGGGACATTCACAAATCCTGAAGCTGAACAGGATAAGTTGTCACATGAGTTAAGCAAATGGGATGGGAAGAATCTATGTAAGCTGAAATTAAGCAAAGTACAGTGTGTCAGTACTTAATGAAGTTGTCATTTGGGTGAGCAAGGAACCTGCAAAATCAATGGTAGGTGCCTACTTCAGGAATCATGGATATTTAGGAGTAACTAAGGGCTTCCCTGGTGGGGCTCAGACGGTAAAGTGTCTGCCTGCAATGCGAGAGACCTAGGTTCAGTTCCTGGGTTGGGAAGATCCCCTGCAGAAGGAAATGGCAATCCACTCCAGTACTCTTGCCTGGAAAATCTGATGGACGGAGGAGCCTGATAGGCTACAGTCCATGGGGTCGCAAAGAGTCCAACACGACTGAGCGACTTCATTTCATTTTTGAGCAATAACTAAATGAAGCTAACAGAGGGGATTGGTTCTGCATTTAATAGGGTCTTAAAGACTAGTCTGAGAAGTTTGTAGTTAATCTGAGGCTTTTAGGAAGTTAAAAAAAATTTAAATGGCAAATTATCATTCTAAATCTTCTGTTTAGGAAAGATTAATCTGTTAGGAGTGTGAAGAGTAATTTAAACTATGGAAAGATAGAGGTCATAGGATCCAGTTGGAAGGGATACGTTAAATAGAAAACCTCAGAGGAGTTGGTAACAGGCAGAACTTGGATTTAAGCACTGTCCTGAATAATATAGTTGGCTGTGGAAATGAATGCTGGCATTATTAATTGAACTAGAAAAGTCAGGAGAAAAGTTGGCTTATGAGAGGATATAATTAATTCTGTTTTGGCATTTTATAAATTAATAGGAACTTTTCAGGTCCACTGTATCAAAATTACCACTGTCTATCTTGATACTTCAGTGAGAAGTCAATAGTTTTACAAACACATCATAGATCAGCTACATTGTCTACTACATGCAAGACACTACTTTAAGTGGTGGGATATGTAGTGGTTAATAAAACAGACAGAAATAAAGACTTCTCCCTCATGGAGCTTACATTTAGTGTTAGAAAAACAGCAAAGGACACTTGAACGAAATAGGAAAATCCAGAGAGATGCTAAACTGGAACAGAAGCAAAGGAATTATTTAATAATTGTTAAACAAAAATGGAGTGATCTACTGGGCCAAATGCTGCTGGTAAAATAGAGAAGTGAAGTGAAAGTCACTCAGTCGTGTCCGACTCTTTTCGACCCCATGGACTACACAGTCCATGGAATTCTCTAGGCCAGAATGCTGGAGTGGGTAGCCTTTCCCTTCTCCAGGGTATCTTCCCAACCCAGGGATCAAACTCAGGTCTCCTGCACTGCGGGTGGATTCTTTTCCAGCTGAGCCATGAGGGAAGCCTGCTGGTAAAGTAAGAGTAAGATAAATAAAAGGTCATTTGGATTTGGTAAGATGAACATTGTTAGTGACTTTATGACCGTAGGTGAGTAGGGAATGTCCAATTTAAATTAAAAAAAGAGAGAATGAGTATAAAAGACTCAGCCACTTATTAGATGATTATGCTGTAATGAACAGTACAGAAATAAGCCAGGGCCTATAGACGGTTTGTGAAGTCTTTAGCTTATCTGTTTTGGAGTGGATGAAATTGAAGGATATTTGTTAATTGATGAGAAAACCCACTATAGAAGGGAAAGTTATGATTAAGTAAAGAGAAGAATTCTAGAGCAATGTCTTTGAGTAGATGAGGGGCAATTACATCCAGCGTACAAGATAGGGAGTTGGCTTTTGGATGGGAAGATGATGACTTATCCTATGTGATAATGGAAAGCAGAGTTTGGGAGTCCAGTGTAGATGGATATGATTGAGGAAATATGTGAAGGTTTTGTACTTATTGCCTCTATTTTCTTTGTTTCAGAATAAAAAGAAACAAAGAAATTACTAAGAGTGAGTTTTTTTGTGTAACTCTCATCAATAATCAGAAAGATATTATTGTATAAGAGATTTAATGGTAAAAAGAGAACAATTTTGTTTTACGATGTAGTATACCTTTTTAAAAGACAGTTGTAGGCATTATACAATGTTTTAGTATCTGTATGAGATATGGATTTTTGTGTCATGTGAATTATAAGATAAAGCATCAATAGCTCTGATGTGCCTCAGTGGGAAAGTAGTTGATTGCATTATGGTACATCCACACTGGGGACTACTGTGTAGTTATTAGGAAATGAATTTGTTAGTTCCACAGCTACTTGACTGGAGGGATTTCCAATGTATCTTTGTCAGGTGAGAAAAGTTGCACTTAGGGGTAATGTAGTTATTATGATCCCAGATTTTATAAAAATGAAGCAAGTATCTTGTGTGCATTTTTGTATATCATATTATTATAAAAAGCCATTAAAATGGATATATAGTGACAGATTAGCATTAACTGCCTTTTGCAGAGTGAGCATGCAGGTGTGATGGAGACATCAGTAGCTCTATTTTTATAGATCTTTTCGTTATTTCATGGATGATAATGAGTATACTTTAAAAAAATTAAAAGTTAAAGGAATTTCCCTGGCAGTCAGTGGTTAAGATTCTGTGCTTCCAACATAGGGGCCACAGGTTTGGTCCCTGGTCTAGGAACTAAGATCCCACATGCCTCCTGGTGTGGCCAAATATTAAAAAAAAAATAAAGAGCAAACAGATCCAGAGATTATGAATTATTCAATATCATCTTTACACAACACAATATCTTAAAAATTGTTAACAGACTTAATTCCATTTTATGTTCTTTTTTTAAAGGTTTTTTTTGACTTGTATCATTTTTTAAAATATAAATTTATTTATTTTAATTGGAGGTTAATTACTTTATAATACTGTATTGGTTTTTAAATACATCAACATGAATCCGCCACAGGTATACATGATGAAAAGTATCTATATCGACTTTTTCATATTTTTCATTTGTTGTGGTTTAGTCACTAAATCGTGTCCATCTCTTTTGTGACCCCATAGACTGTAGCCCACCAGATTTCTCTGTCCATGGAATTTCTCAGGCAAGAATACTGGAGTGGGTTACCATTTCCTTATCCAGGGGATTCTCCTTGATCCCTGGTGACTGAACCCGTGTCTCCTGCATTGAAAGTGAATTCTTTACCACTGAGCTTCCAGGAAAGTCTTATATTTTTCACACTGCTGTTTTCTTCCTGTATCCCCATGGAATGACATATCAGTTGGTAATTGGGTTGAAGGAGATAATAGTAGGTATCTATGTATTCTATGAAGCCTAATTCTGATGAGCAGAATGGCAGCTTGTGCTCCTCGGGTATACTTTGCGACCTGTGTAGAAGAATTTTATGCCAGAGGCAACTTGCTGCCCCTGTAAACGGGCTTATGTGTGACTCTGGGCCTGTTGCCTAACTTCATGAATAAATATTTCTCATGCTTTGTTATGAAATGAAATAATTTTTAAAATGTCTAATTCATAGCAAAATGTGAGCAAAGAAAGAAAAAAGGACATTAGTTGCAGAAGTATTTTTCATCCCCACTCTCACTCATCTTTCATCAGTGTTTATCACTTTGAGTCGAGTTTTCCTTCTTGAAAGACTTTATTAACTGAGCTTCTGTGACATGACGCACTCCCACAGANTACCTCTGGGAGAGAGAAAAGGGAGTGTGATCAAAGCAGGTAAACAGGGGCAACAAATGTACTGAGAATGTTTAAACTGGTGGTAGTTACACAGGTTGTTGTTACTATTATCCCTTTTATATACATTATGCATAGGATGTTAAAATATATTTTAATAATTTTTAAAACCACAAAAAATATCTAAAAACAGCGGTAGTCAATACTTCTTAATGTGTTCTACGTGCCAGGTACTCCTCCCTCCTTTTTTTTCCCCCCTTTCCCCATCATGTTCACACACTATATTGTCCTTATTTCTACTTGCATCTAAGGAAGTTTATCTTTTTTCTGTTCTGACAGACATCAAGAGCAAGTGGGCAGTGAATCCAAATGTAGAATCAGATTTTAAAAGCACTGTTTTAGGAACTGTTAGGTATAAATGGGGGCCAGGGGTGGGATGATACATGTTTATTTTAAAAAATTCTGTATTTCATCTCTAGTGTATCCTTTAAAACTGTATATTTGATGTATGTTTAAACATACATCCAGGATAGTAAAATAATGCATATGTACATGTATATATTTGTCTCTTAGTAATAAATAAGGCACAAATGTAAAATACCTCTGTGCTTTATTTTTGCCTACTGTGCATATCTTTAAAAGTTAACAAAGACAGGCATACAGTTAGGATATTTATGGAATATAGGCTATTTAGGAAGGGATGGATAAAATTAAGCATTTTGATAAAATAAAAAGGGCTATTCATTAAATCCTGTCCATCTAACTTAAATATAATGTATAATAAATTTCACTATTTGGTTTCTCAGTTCTAGAGAAGTACTTATGAGATTACCACAGGCAAAATAAGTGTAAAAGCTGACATTCTGAGAGCTAAGGGAAAATTAGAAATTATTCTAAAAGTGATTACTTAATTATATAATATTTTATATAATACAAGATGGGTATTCACTATGTGGTATCAAGAAACACTTCACTTTTATATTAAAATGATTTTCACTTTCACTAAAATTATTCAGTTTATCACTTGAATTGTTATACTCCAATATTGAATTTTTTCCCCCAGACTAAGACTTTTTTTCTCTATAAATTAGACAACAATATAGTGTTCTTTTCTTGTTAGACATTTCATGTGTGTTTTATGAAATCATTAACTGTCATGAAGTCTATGTCCAGTCTACCTATATACCAGTAATGTCTGTTATGTAGGTATAGGTACACACAGCATGCTATTTAAGGAAAATACATTTTCATATATAAATGCAGTAGGCAAATATTAAGCTGATTTTTTTTTTTCAGATGCTCACTCGTTGCAGTTACTATATTTCAGTTACAAGATTTTCTTCAGATTGTGGCTACCTGATGATAAATCTCCATGAATATTGGGGTACTGAGGAATGATGGACATCTTCTGAAAGCTGATTAATAGAATCAACAGTAGCAATACACTATTAGGTTCCTGTGTATCTTCCTAACTGCTCATGTTCAAGGAAGATGAAGCATATTTAGTGATTCATTATGCTCTCAGAATAGAGGGGCAAGAGAAAGAAAGACATAAAGTTAGATGGCAGGTATTTAGGTTGTATTTATTGGTCAGTGCAGATGGCTCATGGAGATTTCATAAATTCTGCATTGCTCCAGAGACCTCATCAGAGAAGGCAGTGGCACCCCACTCCAGTACTCTTGCCTGGAAAATCCCATGGATGGAGGAGCCTGGTGGGCGGCAGTCCATGGGGTCCTGAAGAGTCGGGCACAACTGAGCGAGTTCACTTTCATGCATTGGATAAGGAAATGGCTACCCACTCCAGTTTTCTTGCCTGGAGAATCCCAGGGACGGGGGAGCCTGGTGGGCTGCCATCTATGGGATCACACAGAGTCAGACACGACTAAAGCGACTTAGCAGCAGAGACCTCATAGATTTTATTAGGTCCTGTTAAAGTCTATACTGGGGCTTCCCAAGTAGTGCAGTAGGAAAGAATCCATCTGCTAATTCAGAAGACACTGGAGATGTGAGTTTGATCCTTGGGTAGAGAAGATCCCTTGGAGTAGGAAACTGCAAAGAGTCAGACACAGCTGGGCAAACACACATTAATGTGTTTACAGTTCTTGGTCTCTTTCCTTTTTTCAGCTTCTTGGTCAGTCTGTATTTAGATCTGATTAACCTTACCATGAAATATTCTGGTGTAAGTGAAGGAAAGAGTGTGTGTGTATGCTCATTCATATCTGACTCTTTGCAACTCCAGGGACTGTAGCCCACCAGGCTCCACTCTCTGTGGAATTTTCCAAGCAAGAATACTGGAGTGGATTCCCATTTACTATTCTAGGGAATCTTTCTGACCCAGGGGTCAAACCTGCATCTCTTGCATCTTCTGCATTGGCAGGTGGGTTCCTTACCACTGTACCACCTGGGAAAATGTCAATGGAAATATGTCCACAGATACACCATCTATATTGCACTAATTTATTAAGTTTTTCAATTTTATATTCATTATTCTTAATTACTGTTTTTAAAGATTAATAGATAATTCCATTTATATAGGTAAAAATATTACAAGACTTCTGTTTCCTGTTCTCCTTAGTCAAACCACACCCCCTACCAAAGGGAATATTTTTGTAAAAGACATTAAGGGTGAATTCTAGGGTGACACCACCTAATTATCAGTATTAGCTTATTTCATTTATAAAAATAATGTGGTAGGAGTTTGTGTTATGTAGAATTAATGGAAGATAGTGAAAGTTACCAAAGAACCTGATTAATTTGAATAGTTTTTCTCCATTAAATTATTGATAAAGTATCAATTGTCTATTTATCATTTCCAGTAATTAATTATTTGCTAAGCAGTCACTCTAGCACGATGGATAGAAAGAAAGGATTTACCATGAAGTAAAGGTGACACTGGAAACTTACTTAGCTTTCTTCCATAGCTGTCTGATATTATATCATTGAAATACTGATTTTAAAAACAAATATTCTGGAGTCATTGCAGGAAATACATTTCATGTGCCTTTAAATTTGAATCTATATAAAAGCTAGAACAATCCTGGGTAGACAGAATTGGTATGCTAAGTGGGTGCTGCAGCTGTGTTGGCTTCACAAATGCTTTGCATGTGTTGTTCTCGAAGAGCAAATAATAAAGCAGTCCCCTCATCGTCCAAGGCCACGAGAATATTTTTTTCCCTTTTAATAATAGTCCCAAATATGATCTTCATTTTATTTTCTTAAAATGTTTGAAACAGTGAGCAGACACTTCAACTTGAAGACACAGCTGTTCAGTTGATCAGGCACAAAAGAAGCCCAACAATAGCCTCAAAGTGAAATTGAAATTGCAATTATGTGGATTTTAACTATTGAATTTATAAATATGCCCCTCCCCCCAAAGAAAGTTGGAAAGCTGCCAACTGCATTTTATGAATATCACACATATCACAAAGAAATTTACATTTTGTCACCCTCTTCCCTTTATTGACATGTAAACCATCTCCCTGCTCTCTACCACTTACTTCTGTTTGAAGGTGGAAGTCAGGTGGTTGGAAGTTGCTTTGATGATTTCCTCTCATCTGTTCAGGATAAGCAGCTGCACTAAATTGTATAGCATCATTTTGAATATGCATAGACCAATGCTCAGCTCCAATTAAAAGGAAAGTCTGACTTTATCTTCTTTCAGTTTGCATTGAACTTTTTTAAGGCAGAATGATTAATGCTGCATTTTGATACCATGCAAAATGGACTATTATTGTTATGGGATTTTTGAGATACACTTTAAGTTACTTCATGTTCACTGAAAATTTTTAGCAACCTCTGACAAAAGCTAGAGAAATTTTTCCTTTTCAAAGTTTCCAAAAAATTCTAGTTAGTTTTCTTTATAACTGCCCCTTAAAATTATTAATACTGTTTTTGGTTGTCAAAGATAATCACTGGCTTTGTCAATGCCATATGAAATAATTAATATGCTCCTTGCCATATATTTTTCATTATTAGGACAAAGTGAAAACTTTGTGACTTGTCATTAGTTTTCATTTTTAATTCAATTCTTGAGTTTGTCCAGCTATACATTTGTTCTATTTTTAAATCATTTTTTAAAAATTCATTTTATGGTAGTTGATTTATACTGTTCATGAGGTTCTCAAGGCAAGAATACTGAAGTGGTTTGCCATTCTGTTCTCCAGTGGACCACGTTTTATCAGAACTCTCCACCATGACCCGTCCATCTTGGGTGGCCCTATGTGGCATGGCTCATAGTTTCATTGAGTTAGACCAGGCTGTGATCCACGTGATCAGTTTGGTTAGTTCTCTGCGATTTTGATTTTCATTCTGTCTGCCCTTTGATGGATGAGGATAAGAGGCTTGTGAAAGCTTTGTGATGGGAGAGACTGGCATGGGGAAACTAGATCTTGCTCTGGCAGGCAGGGCCATACTCAGTAAATCTTTAATCCAATTTTCTGCTGATGGGTGCATCTGTATTCCCTCCCTGTAGTTTGGCTTGAGACCAAACTATGGTAGGGATAATGGGCTCCAAAATCACTGCATATGATAACTGCAGCCATGAAATTAAAAGACACTTGTTATGACAATCCTAGACAGCATATTAAAAAGCAGAGACATTACTTTGCCAACAAAGGTCTGTCTAGTCAAAGCTATGGTTTTTCCTATAATCATGTATGGGTGTGACAGGCCATAAAGAAGGTTGAGCGTAGAATAATTGATGCTTTTGAACTGTGCTGTTGGAGAAGACTATTGTGAGTCCCTTGGACTGCAAGGAGATCAAACCATTCAGTCCTAAAGGAAATCAATTCTGAATATTAATTGGAAGGACTGATGATAAAACTGAAGCTCTGATACTTTAGTCATCTGATGACAAGAATTGACTCATTAGAAGAGACCCCAATGCTGGAAAAGATTGAAGGCAGGAGGAGAAGGGGATGACAGAGGATGAGATGGTTGGATGGCATCACTGACTCAATGGACATGAGTTTGAGCAAGCTCTGGGAGATGGTGAAGGACAAGGAAGCCTGGCGTGCTGCAGTCCATGGAGTTGCAAAGAGTTGAACATGATCGGGTGACTGAACGACTTCAACAATTGTTGATTTATGATGATGTGTTAATTTCTGCTATATAGCAAAATGAGTCAAGTATACATATAGATACATTATTTTCATATTTTTTCCATTATAGCTTATCACAAAATATTGATTCTAGTTCTCCGTGTTGTACAGTAAGATCTTGTTGTTTATCCATTCTATGTATAATATTTTGCATCTGCTAACTCCAAACTTCAGTCCATCCCTCCTCTACCCATTGCCCCGTAGGCAACCACAGTTCTGTTCTCTGTGTCTGTGAGTCTATTTCTGTTTCGTAGATAAGTTCATTTATGTCATTTATTTTATTTTTTTTATTTTGTTATAAATTTATTTTAATTGGAGGCTAATTGCTTTACAATATTGTATTGGTTTTGCCATACATCAACATGAATTTTAGATTCTATATGTAAGGCATACTATATGGTATTTGTCTTTCTGATTTCATTTCTTTTTTAATTTATTGAAATTTTTAATGTTTTGAAAATGTTAGCTCTCTGAATATACCTTATTATTACCTTGCTTTGTCATTTATTATTCATAAAATAGCTTCAGAATTTTTTCATAAAAATCTCCAAACAAAAAGAAAAATATTGATTGTATTTGGGGTCAGCTTCTAGTATTTAAACTAACACTGTAAACATGTAACTTTATCTATGGTAATCCTGTTTCATGAAGATTCTAAATGCTAAAGAATTCCTTTGAAGGAAAGTGAACATTTAAAGTGTAAAAATGTTTTGATATCCATTATTGTGAGTTTTGAAGGAAGTGGCAAATGACTTTGATTTATTATCAACATTTAATAAATATTTTCCAAATATTGATAATAGCCAACTGATGTATATCATTGAAATATTCTTTTAAAATATATTGTTTGTATGTCTCAAAATTATGCAATATCTTGGGTTAGACTTGTTTACAATGGCTAAATCTGTTGCTCACTTCTAAAGACTTGATTGAATTCTCTTTGTCACATTTGAAGGTATTAGTCATTTAAGTTTTTTGCTTTTTTCAAAGTCTTCCTCCTACTCCCAGACCTGGTACTTTTTCATAGCAGCATCTCATGCCTCTGCTAATTTTATTTGTGTTGTATATTCCTTCTTAATTAAGTTTACTCTACCCTGGGTACTTCTTGACCTACCACCCCAAGTTTTCACCTTATGCTTAAGGCTCTCAGATCTCGATTCTCTCCTCTGAACTCCAAAACCATATCATCAAAATGCTATTGCAAATCTCTACTAAGTTGTTCTACAAATACTTTAAATTCAGCTTTCCTAAGTAAGACTTATCACTTTTCATTTTCCCCTATTCCACCTGATCCCAGCCCCATGTTTCCCCACTAGTACTTGAATAGGCTGGGAACACAGACATCATCCTATAGACACTATCTTCCTTCTCAGATTATCTCCCACAGTATTCATCAAGGCTTATCAAGTGTCTCATTCTATATCAATGCCAACCCCTTTCTATTTTAACTTCTCATATTCTATTAATAGGAGCCAGAAAATAACAAAGTTATGTAATTCTAGACTCTCTAGGGAAGAGCTAAGCGAGAACATTCAGTAGTCAAACGCGACAAGCATTGTATGTTCTGTCAAACTGTGGTGGTTCCATCTTGTTATTTTGGACAGCTGAAGCAGACTCCCTAACATTCAAATTCCCAAGGGAATTAAGAGTGATTACACATTTCTTGTGCATTGCCGTCAATTTCCATAGTCTGGCCTTCAAGACTCTCCCAGATCAGTTCATCATCTACCTTTATTTTCCTTTTGTCTTTCTATTACTCTGTACTACAGACAGACAGAACTGTTTTTATTAAGTAAGTGAAGTCGCTCAGTCGTGTCCAACTCTTTGCGACCCTATGGACTGTAGCCTACCAGGCTCCTCTGTCCATAGGATTTTCCAGGCAATAGTACTGGAGTGGATTGCCATTTCCTTCTCCAGCGGATCTTCCCAACCCAGGGATCAAACCCGGATCTCCTGCATTGTAGACAGACACTTCACCATATGAGCCAGATACTAATACTGTTTTTATTATTCATACTTAAATCATAATTTCATGTGGCTAAGTATCTATTCCAAATTTTCTTCCCATATAGAGCTGTAACCTCACCCCTACAAATATAGTCTTACTGTTCCTGGATTGGGTCAATTCTATCACTCCTCTTANAAACCCGGATCTCCTGCATTGTAGACAGACACTTCACCATATGAGCCAGATACTAATACTGTTTTTATTATTCATACTTAAATCATAATTTCATGTGGCTAAGTATCTATTCCAAATTTTCTTCCCATATAGAGCTGTAACCTCACCCCTACAAATATAGTCTTACTGTTCCTGGATTGGGTCAATTCTATCACTCCTCTTATCATTTTATACACTGGAATTCACTTATTTACAGGATGATTTTTCTCTTCTATAATTTCTTAAGAAATAGTTTATATTTTCTCTGTATCCCTACATCTTTTAGTTTTTGGAATTTGAATATTTAAATATTTTGGATGAATAAATGGTTTTTATTAAGGATTACTGAAGTATGAATGTAATTATTGACCAAGATTTTATATTATGGTAAAACAACCTAAAATTTGCTATTTTTTGACTGTACAGTTTAATTGTGTTAAGTATATTCACATTATTGTGTAGCTATTAACACCATCCATCTCTGGGACTTTTTCATTTTTCCAGATAGAAACTTTCTATCTGTTAAATCAAAACTTTGCATTTCACAATAATTAGCCCCTGCCCTGGGGAACCACCCTTCTACATTCTGCCTCTATGAATTTGACTACCCTAGATACTTCATGTAAGTAAAATCACACAATATTTGTCCTTTCGTAACTGTTTGTTTCATTTAGCATAGTATCCTTAAGGTTCATCCAGGTTCAGAATTTTATTCTTTTTAAAAATTGTATAGTTTTCCATTGTATGTATGTGCCAACATTTTATTAATCCTTCATCCATCAATGTGCACTTGGGTTGCTTCCATGTTTCGGCTGTTGTGAATATGCTTCTTTGAATATGAGTGTACACATATCTGTTCAAGTCCTTGCTTTCAGTTATCTTGGACGTATACCCAGAAGTGAAATTGCTAAATCATATGACAATTCTATATTTAACTTTTTTTTTTAAAGCAATTATCTTCCAATTTATTTTTTAATTTTTTATTTTTTATTATTATTTTTTTAATTTTTATTTTTTCATCTCAGGTGTACATGAGTTCTCAATCTTGAAACACCCCCCCCAACCTCCCACTCCACATCAACTCTCTGGATCATCCCCGTGCACCAGTCCCAAGCATCCTGTATCCTGAACCGAATATAGACCGATGCTTCATTTCCCACACAACAGCACACATGTTTCAGTGCCATTCTCCCAAACCTTCCCCCCCTCNAATCAATTTTATATTTATATTTAACTTTTGAAGGAGTAACTGTTCTACTATTTTTCATTGTGCCTGTACTGTACAATTTTAAATTTCCACAAGTAGTGCTCTCATTTCTCCACATCCTTGCCAATATTCCTTATTTTCTTCTTCTTCTTCTTTTTTTTTTTTTTGGTAACAGCCCTTGTTTTTAGTAAGTGTGAAGTGGTATAACCTTGTAGTTTTGATTACATTGCCCTCATAATTAAGAATGTTGAGTACCTTTTCACGGGCCCATTGGCCATTTTAATGTCTTCCTTGGGAAAATGTGTATTCAAGTCCTTTGCCTTATTTGTTAATAGAATTATTTGTTTGTTTTTGTTGTTGTTGAGTTATAGAATTTCTTTTATACATTCTAGCTATTAATCCTTTATCAGATACATGATTTGAAAATACTTTCTATTTTATGGATTGCTTTTTCACTCTGTTGATAGTGTCCTTTGGTGCATGAAAATTGCAATTTTGATAAAATCCAATTTATCTGCATTTCATTTTTTGTCTATGAGTTTGGTATCATATGTAAGAAATCATTGCCAAAACCAGTAGCATGAAGCTTTCCCCTTTTGTTTCTTGTAGGAGTTCTATAGTTTCATATCTTTGTTTAGGTCTCTGATCCATTTTGAGTTCATTTTTTGATTGTGCTTGAAGGTAAGGGTCTAACTTCTTTTTACTGTATGTGGATATCCAGTTTTCTCAAAGAAAAAAGAAAAAAGAAACTATTGAAAAGACTATTCTTTCTCCATTGGATGCTCTTGACACCCTTGTTGAAAATCATTTGAGCATACATCTGAGGGCTTATTTCAAGGCTCAATATTCTATTCTCTTTGTCAATATGTCTCTCATTATGCTGGGGCCGCACTGTTTGATTACTTTGTAGTAAGTTTTGAAATCAGGAGATGTAAGACCTCCAACTTTGTTCTATTTCAAGGTTACTTTAACTATTTGGGATACTTTGAGATTTCAGATGAATTTTAGCTGTCAGCCAAATTTATTGCCTTCCCTTTGCTTGAAAATGAAGTCACTCAGTCGTGCCCAACTCTTTGTGACCCTGTGTACTATACAGTCCATGGAATTCCCCAGGCCAGAATACTGGAATGAGTAACCTTTCCCTTCTCCAGGGGATCATCCCAACCCAGGGATTGAACCAGAGTCTTTCACATTGCAGGTGGATTCTTTACCAGCTGAGCTACCAGGGAAGCTTAGTTACACAAATATCCAGAAGAATAAAAACAATTAGTATTCTATCAATTTTTAGTTCAAAGAACTTGAATATTTTTGGATATTAATAATACACAAACCATCAGAATACAAAGAAGACAATGTTATATAATAGAAACAACCTTGGAATAGCAGTTGAGAAGTTGTGAGATTTTGGTTCTAACTTCTAACTAGTTTTGTGGTCATCAGGAAGCTATTTAATCCATCTGAGCCTCAGTTTCTTTTTTCTCATAGTGAGATCATTGAAATTGATTATATCTAAGACGTGCTCTAACTCAGATTTGTATGAAAAGTAAAATCTTTGGAAACTCTGCAAAATAGTGTTTTAGTTCCTTTCCCTGCCTACTCCTAGCTAATATTATGGTTATGAAAAATAGTCTTTCTGTCCATCAAATGCATATTATGTGTATCTCTTCCTCTGGCAGAGGGGAATCTCTCTTGTGAATTCTGTTCATGCTCATGTTTGTTAATGTTCCATCAATCAGGAGATTGATGAGGTGGAAGTTTAACAAAAGATGAAAGACAAGTTGTACCCAGGTGTGCAGAAAGGAATAAGTTGCATAAACAAGAAAACTCACAAGAGGTTTAGCACCAGAGGCAAACAAGTATGAGAGGCCAGTCAAGGAAAGGAGGTGGGAAGCCTCTGGAACTGGAAAGTTTGGCACTAGACTGCTGGAAACTGGGGCAGTAGAGGATACTTTTATTTAGGTATCTGAACTAGAATTAGGACTACCCACTTCTTTAGTTGCCTGGGGACCTAGAGATATAGAAACAGAGAAAAAAGAACTATTCCTGAAGTGTTGAAAGGGAAAAGGGAAGCATAGAAACAGGATGCAATTAGGAAAAGGAGGTAACATAGCATACACTAGCCAAAGGCAATTTAACAGATGGCAAGATGTTTAAGATGCTTATTGTGATGATGGCCAGTAACTCTGTTTCCCCAGTGACTTAGTGGTAAAGAATCTGCCTGCAATGCAGGAGGCACAGAAGACACAGTTTTGATCCCTGGGTCAGGAAGATCCCCTGGAGAAGGAAATGACAACCCACTTCAGTATTCTTGCCTAGAAAATTCCATGGACAGAGGAACCTGGATGAGCTACATAGAGTCCATGGGGTTGCAAAGAGGCAGACACGACTGAACATGTGCTTACCAAATACTCAGTAAAGTCCCCTAAGCTCATGAATGCTTTTGTATGAGAAACATTTTGGTGCTTAGGGAATCCCATAGACAAAGGAGCCTGATGTGCTACAGTCCATGGGGTTGCAAAAGAGTCAGATGAGGTTTAGTGACTAAACAACGGCAATAGCAGTCTGACAAAGGGCTATCTTTCATGCCTGCATTCATGCAGCCTGATGCAAAGGCAACCCTTGGGGATTCAAGAACCTGGAGTATGTTAGACCATCAGACTCTCCAGAACTTTGGGGAAGGCTTTGGAAACTTACAACTTCAGGAGCTGGTGAAGACAAAGGGTGTGAAACAGAAAAGAGAGAAATTTCCTGTTGAACAGGCTGATTTCAGTGAGATTTACAAAAACGGTTAATTTTGTTTTCCTTCAACCGCTGCCTTCAAATTTGTCCTGTGGAATCTGCCTTCCTTTGCCCTGGACAGTATCACAGTCTTATTTTGTATTTTCTTTCCCCANGGTGTGAAACAGAAAAGAGAGAAATTTCCTGTTGAACAGGCTGATTTCAGTGAGATTTACAAAAACGGTTAATTTTGTTTTCCTTCAACCGCTGCCTTCAAATTTGTCCTGTGGAATCTGCCTTCCTTTGCCCTGGACAGTATCACAGTCTTATTTTGTATTTTCTTTCCCCACTAAAAATAGTCTTATAGGTAATTCAAATTCACTTTTAGTTTTTAGGAGTCCGGTCCAGTCTAAATCAAACCCTTGTTCTAATGTGCATTTATTATCATCAGATAAGCTCTCATGTTACATTTGGGGTAGGCAAATGTGACTCTGTTTTGTTGTTTATTTTATATTTTTTTGAATGAGAAGAACAGTAGCTAAAACTTGAGTGCTAAGCTTTGCTTTCTATATGCATGCACATTTATTCTTTGTAATAAACTTATTGTTGCCTCCCTCATGTAAATGAGGGAACTGAGACTTAGAAGGTGAAGTCTCTGTCTCAAAGCTCTCATTTTCATTGTTTCTTCCCCTGAATCTTTCCCATCAAGGCAGCATTTTACACGTATCACTTAGATTTCATTTTTAAAGTTTCACTCCATCAATTCTGACCCATTGAGATCCTTCCAGTGTTTCTGTCATCCCAGCTCTTTCTCCTAGCTCTTGAAGGCTGCCAGTGGATAAAACCTTCCCTGTCATCATCCCCGTTGTTGATAAAAAGGTTGAACACATTGGTACCAAGAGCAGAGCCTGAGGTCCTCTGCCAGAGAACACTCCTCATGCTGTATCCATTTATCCTTCAACATTCTATGAGTGCTGTTTTCTTACAGGTTGTGAATTTACTCTCATTCATCCCATTAAGAAAAGTCTGGTCCACAGATTTTATCACATTCTTTCTCCTTCTCTAGGATAACACATCTATCTCAAAGATAATATGAGAAAAAATTGCTGTTCTATGGGCAGATGTGATGGTGGTGGAAAGAATACAGTACAGCTATGAAGCCTCTGTAAACTATTATTTATAGGTTCACAAAGGGGAAAATATCTCAAAGGGTCTCCCAATATGCTTTTCTTACCATTACATTAATAATGATATCATTTAATTCTATAAGTCCTTATGTTTCTTAGTAATAAAACCTAGGGCCTGATGTTTAAATTTTCACAAAGTCAAAAGTCCTAGAGAAGTTCCCCATTGGAGCAAATATTTTCTTTTGTATCATTACCAAAAGATGTTTAATAGAAGATACTGATGTTCATTTTATAACATAAAAACTACAGGTATGCTTGGAAAATCTCTGCTTTCTTTTAACTAACCTAATATGGATCTATCTACATTGAATGTAATGAAATATCTCTTGAACATATTTTTATTTTTAGCTTAACTCTTAAAGTTAATGAGTTCCATATGTTTACCACTTAAGTGCCTAAAATAACTATTTTTGAATTTCTAAATAATTTTAGTTTTGAAAAATAAGGATAGCACAAAATTAAATACGTATCTTCCCTGTAGCTCAAATGGTAACGAATCTTCCTGTAACGCAGGAGACCCAGATTCTATCTCTGGGTCTGGAAGATCCTTTGAAGAAGGGAATAGCAGTCCACTCCAGCATTCTTGCCTGGAAGATTCCATGGACAGAGGAGCCTGGCAGGCTACAGTTTGTGAGATCGCAGAGTCAGACACGACTTAGCAACTATTACTACTGCTCCTACTGTTTATACAGTGCCTTATCCATAGCAGATGCTCAATAATTACTTATGTAAAGAGCTTTTGTGTTATATGAAAATCTAGTACATTTTATTTTCTGTATTTTAAAATGTCTTTCTTTGAGTGTCTAGGAGGGCACATTAGTTCTAGTCTTAATATTGGGAGAGTTCATTTATGTAAGTTTTAGGATTTTAAATACTTTAATCATATCTGTTTTTATCTTTCACTTTCTAAACTAGAGTCTCGATGGTTCCCAATATAGTCTTGTATGAGAGGTATATACCATCCTTGCTCATTGCAGTTGTCCATTTCTGAACCTTTGCCAGATTAATTATATCTTTTCTGCTCTACACCTGATTAATCAGAATGTAAGCTTTCAGGTCTGAGTGACTATTATTGGTTGTTTTCAGGGCATCAAGTGATTTTTCTTTGCTTTTCTTTGCTGTCATTTATCCTGACATATCTTTTTAAAAACCTTTCTAATTATTATATGCTGGTTTAATTCTTTAGAAAAGTAAGTCATTCAGTTCAGTTCAGTTCAGTCACTCAGTCGTGTCCAACTCTTTGAGACCCCATGAATCGTAGCATGCCAGGCCTCCCTGTCCATCACCAATGCCCGGAGTTCACTCAGACTCACGTCCATCGAGTCAGTAATGACATCCAGCCATCTCATCCTCTGTCGNAACCAACCAATACGTAGATATAACCTATGTATTGAGGATTAAATAAATCCATGAGAACTTTGATGAAAATTTCGTTTGAATGCTAACCCCTAAGAGAACTTTTTAGGTTGTTGACCTGTCTAGTGAAAGCCATGTTTCACAACCTTCTGCCCTCCAGTTGCTCATATGCCTCTCTAACATTTTTATATTTTCTTCTTGTTTGCTCCTTTTTTGATATTCTGTTATAAAAATCCTTTTATTTTCATTACATGTATTGTGTGCTCAGTTGCTCAGTTGTGTCTGACTCTTTGCGATTCCATGGATTATAGCCTGCCAGGCTCCCCTGTGCTTTGGATTTTCCAGGCAAGAATACTGGCGCGGGTTGCCATTTCCTATGCCAGGGGAATCTTCCCGACCTAGGATCAAACCTGCACCTCTCGCATCTCCTGCACTGAGAGGCAGATTCTTTACCACTAGTGCCACCTGGGAAGCCCTGTTACATATATTATTCTCCTACTAAAATCATCATTAGAGATGAGTAATATTTTGGTTCATTATGATCATACAAAGGCTTGTGAAGAAAAATTTTTATTACCCTACTGGGTACAGAAAAATGCTGCCCTCCAGCAGGAAAAGGGGGATGGTGGGATAAATTGGGAGGTTGGGACTGACATATATATGTGTATGTATGTATGTATATATATACACATATATATGTCTATATATATACATACATACATACACATACATACATATATATGTATATATACACTATTGATACTATGTGTAAAATAGATAACTAATGAGAACCTACTACACAGCACAGGAAACTCTATGTTCCGTGGTGACCTAAATGGGAAGGAAATTCAAAAAACAGGGGATATATTTCAACCTATAGCTAATTCACTTTGTTGTACAGAAGAAACTAACACAATATTGTAAAGCAACTGTACCCCAATAAAAAAAAGAAATGCTGCCCCAGTTTTCACTATTTCATGGGTTTTCATTGCTATTGCACAGTGATAGGATTTATTGAGTAGTGGCAGCACTTAGATGCCATTCTTAATTCTGGGAAAAAAAGATTTCCGGAGAATATAATTATTGATCATATCTTTGGCACTTTATCAAGATGTGAACTTTCCTGAGTCTAGATTTCTACTGTGATGTGAGCATCTGTCCTGAAAAATGAAAGCATGGACTAAATTTCCTCCAAAGATGCATGTAAAACTGATATCCACCCTCCAGTGGTGATTTGTAGACCATGTGCATGGTATAACATTATTGTTTTTCTATACTTACAACAGAAATCCCCTGAGTTATCTGCCTTACAGACATGTTCCTATTTCTCTAGAACTTTCTAACTGAACTTATCACCTCTGAAACACCCACACCTATCAGTTTCATCAATCTCTACAAAACATACTTTGCAAACATAACCCCTTCTCCTTAGAAAACACTCTTGCCTCTAAAATAAATCCTGAAACTCAAGTTGGAGAGTCAAGTCATTATGCCATGTGGCCCAACTTACCAGTCCACTTTCTCTTCTGCTACCATCCAGTGTGTCTCCACTCGAGCAAGGGTGACCCATCACCAGACTTCTGAAACTATTTGGTCAGCTCTTCTCTAATCTGTGCTCGCCCAGCTCCATTTCCTTGGAATGTGCTCCTCCCTCCGCTCTACTTATTAAACCTCAATATTTCACATTCTTATCTCAAACTCCAGCTCTACCACCCATGATGTCCTCAGCCTCAGAACTCTTGAAATTAGTTATTGTAGAATCTCAGAAGTTTCATACTAAAGGGAGCTTTATAAGTGACCTGTCTTAATAAACTCATTCCAGTAAGAAAACAGAACCATGGAAGATAAAATTAACAGCTTGCTATTGCAAAAAGCTTAAAAAACACACAAGGAAAGGTTTCATCCCTGGGGAGAGGAGGAAATCACAACTGTAAATTCTTTGAGATCAGGCTTTGCGTCTTATACTTGTCACCTAGCAAGTGTGAAACGGGTGCTTCGTAAACAATTTGATGATGGCATCCTGAGAAGCTTTACATGATAGAACACGGTGAGCATTTTTAATCATCCAAAGTAAAGGCTACGTAGAAAACATAGAGGACTGGCTTCCATCATTAGAAATGCTGCAACAAAAATAATTTGTAAGAATTATTCATTCACTTCAGCAGATTAGTGCTATCAAAAACAGCTATTAGTAGCTATCAAAAACAGCTGCATTTAATCATAATGGAATCTAGTGCAAGTACTTACTATTTATACATAAAAATGATTTGAAAAACTTCTATTTTAAAGTTTGTTATGAATAAAATTGTCACTGTCCTAACAATTGTGGTGTTTCTGCCTCACCACTTAATATTGGAAATACAACAGTTGAGTTCTGAAAGTCACACATGGAGTACATTCTTTGGAATCTTCTTTGTTTGATCACTGCTGAACAAAATGCAAAGCTTTGTATTTTTTCACCTGAATAAATAGTGCCCTGCATTTCACCCTTTGAGGTCAATACATATGTCTCACAAGACAGGCGTTCTTCAGCTCTTTTCCTGCAGATTCTAATGAAAAGCAAAAAGCTCAGCACTCATACCACCTGAGAGTGGAAGGGTCTGTGTTTCTTATTCTTGTTTTGCAAGGCAAGATGGTGATCTCCACTAGTTTTATATGTGGTGGTGTTTTCTCACTAAAAAAGAACTGTATGTATCTATATGGCTCTCTCAATTTTGTTTATCTACCAACATAGCTTTAAAGCAGATGACTTGTCAAATACTCTGAATATTTGAATTTCATTGTAATTTGCAATAACTGGTGTGCAAAAGAGTTGCCAATATATACATAGTGTTTGTGAATTTAATGATTATTTGTTAGGATAATTAATGTTCAATTGATATCTTGAATTCTAACTTGGCAGAAGCCCTTTTAAAAGTTTCAGCTTTCATTAGAAATCATTTATTTATTATTTATAAATGTTAATTGTGGGTAGAAAACTCGTTTACTATTTTAAAGAAATCTCAGATTATCTATACCACGTATTTAGTTGAAAGTGTTTGTTTTGGACCTTTCTTGAATTTGACACTTTTTAAAATAACATAAAGAAAAACTACTGTGATTTAGTTGTGCATAACAAGGAGATCCAACCAGTCCATTCTGAAGGAGATCGACCCTGGGATTTCTCTGGAAGGAATGATGCTAAAGCTGAAACTCCAGTACTTTGGCCACCTCATGCGAAGAGTTGACTCATTGGAAAAGACTCTGATGTTGGGAGGGATTGGAGGCAGGAAGAGAAGGGGACGACAGAGGATGAGATAGCTGGATGGCATCACTGACTCGATGGACGTGAGTCTGAGTGAACTCTGGGTGTTGGTGATGGACAGGGAGGCCTGGCGTGCTGCGGTTCATGGGGTCCCAAAGAGTTGGACACGACTGAGTGACTGAACTGAACTAAACAAATGTATGATAAGTTTTAGAGTCCAAAGCGGAAACAAAAACTTCATTTGCATAGCTTCAATGAGTCTCCGTAACTTGACCTTTTTTTTAGACACAGGGGCCAGGTTTGGGGAGCTAATGGTTACTGGATATTTAAGGTTTGCTAACAAATACTATACACTCTGTAGTATTTGGAAATGTCTCATAGTAGCATCATTAGACAAACTAAGTTTTCATTTAGATGTGACGAGAGCCAAGTACATATGAATGTGCACGTGGTTTTCTTATTTCAGCACAGGGAAATATTTCTATAGTACATTCACACCTCATCATTCATGTGGGGAAATATTTGATGTGTTGTTAATTAATAGTATGGACTACTCTGGATAATCTTAGATATATCAGAAAACTGATTTTATTAGCAGATCTTACCAATTAAGTCTAGTGATAATATATGGACTGCTAGAAACTTCTTGGTTTTTTGTTTATTTGTTTGTTTTTTAAACACCTAGATTTTTCCCACTTACTTTATTCTAGGGGCAGCTTCCTCAAATATCTTGAGGTCCAATTGCCATTCTTGGCAGATACCATCACTACCCAGATAGAACAACCTGTATTCTGTGAGTGCGTGCTAAGTCGCTTTAGTCATGTCCAGATCATCTGGACTGCAGCCCACCAGGCTCCTCTGTCATGGCAAGAATACTGGAGTGGGTTGCTATGCCCTCCTCCAAGGTATCTTCCTGATCCAGGGATCAAACCCACATCTCTTATATATCCTGCACTGGCAGGCAGTTTCTTTACCACTAATGTCACCTGGGAAGCCCAACCTGTGTTCTATCCATCTGCATATTCTTTTTAAAATGAAAATCTGGCCCAAATGGAAATGGGCATCTGCATAAATTTTGTTTGTATTACTCCCCACCACCAAATCCTCAAATGATCCCCTCTTTTAATAGGTTAGAGTTGACTGTATCAGAAATTGACCAATATAAGCCACATCATTATCATCTTAAACACTATAAAAACTTGGACATAGACAAATCAAAGCCTCATATATGTAGAATTTTTAAAATTATAGAAGAACAATTTGATTCACTATGTCTTAAAGTTACTAATTTCAATGTTATTTGTTTGTTTATTGAGTCATTTGTTCAGTGGACATGTAAGAAAGAGAAGAAAATAGATTTATGAATCTGTGGACTTCCTGCCCCATGCAAAGGAGGACCTCCTGACATCAGTCAAAAGTGACAAATGATAATCAAATACTAAGAGACAGGAAAATAAAGAAAGCAGCACATCATCTGTGAAAGTACAGTGAATCCAAAAACTTCATCACCTGGTCTCAAAAGTGTTTCTGTCTTTAATAGTTACTGTCTACTGAGTTCCAGATAGTAAAGATACAGAATGGTGAATAAGGATCTGGAACAGTGAGTAAGGATGTGGACACTGAAGATTTAGAGCAGAAGGCTTCCCTGGTGATTCAGTGGTAAAAAATCTGCCTGCTAATGCACGACTCACTGGTTCAATCGCTGGTCCAGGAAAATCCCCCCATGCTGCAGAGCAACAAAGCCCAAGTGCCACAACTACTGAGCCTGTGCTCTAGAGCCTGGGAGCCGCAACTACTGAGCCCACATGCCTCAGCTGCTGCTGCTGCTGCTGCTAAGTCGCTTCAATCGTGTCCAACTCTGTGCGACCCTGTAGACAGCAGCCCACCAGGCTCCCCCGTTCCTGGGATTCTCCAGGCAAGAACACTGGAGTGAGTTGCCATTTCCTTCTCCAATGCATGAAAGTGAAAAGTCAAAGTGAAGTCGCTCAGTCGTGTCTGACCCTTGGCAACCCCATGGACTGCAGCCTACCAGGCTCCTCCGTCCATGGGATTTTCCAGGCAAGAGTACTGGAGTGGGGGGCCATTGCCTTCTTCTATGCCTCAGCTACTGAAGCCCATATACCCAAGAGCCTGTACTGCACAACCAAAGAAACCACTGCAATGAGAAGCCACGCATCACAACTCTAGAGTAGCTCCCACTTGCTGCAACTAGAGAAAAGCCCGCACAGTAATGTAGAATCAGCATAGCAAAAATATACATAAATCAATGTTCAAAAATTATTTATTAAAAAAAAGATGGAGAGCAGAAGATAAACAGACAAAGCCCCTCTTTTTGTATAATTTATGTTCTATTTTGAGGAGTCAGACACTAAACACATAAATAAAAATAAGCTTGATCATTTTATGGGTAAATGCAAAAAGGGAATAAAAACAAGGTATGATAAAAACTTACAATGGGTGATTATGGAAGGCTTCTCTGAGACAGTGGCATTTGAAGGGAGGGCTGCTGCTGCTGTTGCTGCTGCTAGGTCACTTCAGTCTTGTCTGACTCTGTGCGACCCCGTAGATGGCAGCCCATCAGCCTCCTCCGTCCCTGGATTCTCCAGGCAAGAATACTGGAGTGGGTTGCCATTTCCTTCTCCAATGCATGCATGCATGCTAAGTTGCTTCAGTCGTGTCCGACTCTGTGCGACCCTATGGACAGCAGCCCACCAAGCTCCTCTGCCCACAGGATTCTCTAGGCAAGAACATTGGAGTGGGTTGCCGTTTCCTTCTCCAGAAGGGAGGGCTGAATGTCTAAAAAAGCAGAGGGAGGGACTGATGAAAGTGTTCTAGGCAGTAGGAAGAATAAGTGCGTAGACCTTGAGGCATAAATTAGCTTAACATGCTTGAAGAAGTAAGAAAGGCCAATGTGCTTGAACGGCAAGTGCTGGGAAGAGTAGTATGAGAAGAGGGTGGGAGGGGGTGGCCAGGCACAAATCATACCTTTTGTGAAGAGAAGCAATTTGAATTATAGTCTGTTGTGTCAGTGGAAAAGATGAAGTGAAGTTCAGTACCCTTGAAACATATTGATGTTAAGTACACACCGCTGTATTTAAAATGGATAATCCTTGAGGGGCTACTGTATTACACATGAAACTCTGTTCAGTGTTATGTGGCAGCCTGGATGGGAGCGGAGTTTGGGGCAGAATGGATACATGTGTATGTATGGTTGAGTCCTTTCGCTATTCACCTGAAATATCACAACATTGTTAATCAGTTATACCCCAATACAAAATAAAAAGTTTTTTACAAAGTATTATGGAAAATGACCGTAAGATGTTATGGAAACATTTGAACGAATGTTTTGGCCAACCCAATATAAGGACTAATGCTCTTATAAAGATTTGAATAAAAGTAGAGTTAGAACGAACAGTAAGCAGGTCAAGGTTATTTGGAAAATTACGAAGTCTTTAATATTGCTGGCACAGTTTGAATTTCCTGAGTCCCTATAAGCTCAGTGGCACCTCAGAAGTCATTTAACAGTGATATTTAAATTTTGCAACTTCTTTCTTCTTTACAGTAGGTGCCTTAGGCTCCCTGACACCAGGGGGGTGTAATTGATATACCTCGCCGCCTGGCAACCTGGTTGTGACTAAGATTAGTCAATATTATCTCTAACATGTTTATGACAGACTTCTTCCAAACAGGTTCTGCATTTGCTGCGTTGTACTGGGCAGGCTCTCTGTTGGGCTGTGGGTGGCCTGTCAACATTTCACTCTCTAGTACTTCATTGCTATTTCAACAGATACCATGTTATCTGTGGCTTCTTTTCCAGACCCAGTAATTCCCAACCAATGGCCACATTGCTTCCAGATGCAGGAAGCACACTTACTATTCCACCAGGCAGTGCCAGAAACACTCAAAATCCCCATAGTGCCCCAAATGGGAAGCAATCTGCGGCAAAATAGATAACGGGAAGGTGACTTTCTCTCCTGTGACTTAGGCTTCGTTAGAGGATCCCAAGATGCTGTTAGCTATCATTTTACAGCTTCTTCAATTGTTGTTCAGTCACTAGGTTGTGTCTGACTCTTTGCAACCCCATGGACTGCAGCATGCCTGCTTCCCTGTCTTTCATTATCTCCCAGAGTTTGCTCAAAGTCATGTCCATTGAGTTAATCCTACCACCTCATCCTCTGTTTCCCCCTATCCTCCTGTCCTCAATCTTTTGCAGCATCAGGGTCTTTTCTAATGAGTTGGCTCTTCACATCCGGTGGCCAAATATTGGAACCACAATTGGCGCAGCCTTCCACAATTCCTTAATCTTCCTACATTCAGCTATGACACTGATAATTTTTGTCATGTGTGTGTTAGTCCCTCAGGCATGCCTGACTCTTTGCAACCCTGGGGACTGTAGCCCGCCAGACTCCTCTGTCCTTGGGATTCCCCAGGCAAGAATGCTGGAGTGGGTTGCCATTTACTTCTCCAGGGCATCTCCTGACCCAGGGGTAGAACCCAGGTCTGCATTACAGGCAGATTTTTTACTGTCTGAGCCACCAGGGGACAGAAAATTTTTGTCACATCAGGTACTATTTATATTTTTGTCTTCAGTTGTTATAGGCAGTCAAGTTCCAGAAGCAACAGTCAAAGAAATAGTCATTGTGATCTATTTGGAAGAGCTCCTTACCTCTGATAGCTAAGGGCTTTGTTACTAATGCAAATTCATTTGCTGTACATTGCCATGTGGATTTGCTACTTGTGCCTCAACCTCAGTATATCCAAAATTAACTCATTGTGTTATCTTTCACACTCACCTGGATTCCTAATCTCCTGTCTGTTTTTTTCTTTTTTGTCTAGTTTTTTGTTTTTTGAGTTTATTTATTTTTTTGTCCTTATGTTTAAACTCTCCCAGTCTTCTGCTTAATAGACTGCTAGGTTATCACACATAGCTGCACTTCAGCTCTGGACACAGTCTATACTCAATTTGGAACTCCCTAGTTACACATGTGGATGAAAGTGACAAGAGTTGGCACTGAAGAGGTAAGCAGTTTCTGATATTGAAACTTAGTTTTTATACTCAAAGTTAATTGGGACCACTGAAGCAGGGAAGTAACTCGTATACTCAAAGTTAATTGGGACCACTGAAGCAGGGAAGTAACTCGTCAGAATTTAATATTAGACAGATCCTTTTGGCAGGATTAGGATGGGGAGGTTGGAAAGAACTCGAAGCAAAGAATGTAGTAACCATATAGGTGAGATAAAATGAGAATCTTAAGAGATCTCTTTGTAAGATATATAGGAGCGAAAATGTGCAGAGGGAGGGATACTAACACAATAAAGGAGGTGAAAAGGAAATTGAGAAGTTAAATGTGGCTTTCATCTTCTTGGCTTCTAAGCTGAGGTCAAAAAAGTAACGTTTGGTTAAATGTACAGATTCACAAGGCAGAACACTGGTTTTACTACTTACTAGGCTGTGTGACCTTGGGCAAGTTACTCAGGCTTCTTTTCATCAGATATGGATAGTTATTTCTTCCTAGGATCTTTTTTGACCACTAGGGAGTTAATGTTTGTAAATTCTTAGAACAATACTTGGTCTGCAGTAAAAATTTAAATAGTTTTAGTTATTGCTGTTGTTCAGTTTAGTTCAGTTGCTCAGTCGTGTCTGACTCTTTGCCACCCCATGAAATGCAGCACGCAAGGCCTCTCTGTCCATCACAACTCCCAGAGTTTACCCAAACTCATGTCCATCGAGTCAGTGATGCCATCTAACCAAGTTATTCTCTATTGTCCCCTTCTCCTCCTGCCTTCAATCTTCAAATGAGTCAGTTCTTCATATCAGGTGGCCAAAATATTGGAGTTTCAGCTTCAACATCAGTCCTTCCAATAAACAACCAGGACTGATCTCCTTTAGGATGGACTNCCTCGTAGGCTACAGACCATGGGGTCTGTTATTGTCAGCAAAAGATCAGACATTCCTGAAACTGCAGGAGCAGCATGCCTTTCTTCAAGCCTTTAATTTTAATAAAGTGGATAAATATTATTGCTAAAACAATCTCATGTGATAGCAGCCTGTCGTAGATAGAACTATATCTGCAGATGTACCAAGAACTTTTGGAGGTTTCAATCAGTTCTGATATATTCTGTTTTAGAGAACATTGATATACATGATTTTATATTATCAGAGTTGTTGGTTAAGAAGAACTAAGACTACAGGACTAAATGATTATTTTTACCATTTTAGATGTGATGATAGAAATTGGATAAGCCTCACCCAGTTTTTGTATAGCTAGGGGATCATATAGTCGTTGGCTTTAGACTCGACTACAGGTTCAAGTAGAAATTAGAAATGGTAATGACAGTGAAATCAGAGGTGGTATGGACAAGAGTGCTAGCAGTTTTGTCTTGGAAAGAAGAAAAGGAGAACATGCAACTTCCTCTTTGCCTATATCCCCAGTTACATTGTAATAGGGTAATAGGAGAAGGCAATGCACCCCACTCCAGTACTCTTGCCTGGAGAATCCCATGGGCGGAGGAGCCTGGTGGGCTGCAGTCCATGGGATCGCAGAGAGTCGGACACGACTGAAGTGACTTAGCAGCAGCAGCAGTAGAAAATGGCCCACAACATTTATAACTGTTTGAACAACTAGTTTATTTCTTGCTCACAAAATAGTGCTGAGCTATTCCAGTTTAGTGGAAAGTAAGAAATGTTTCATTCCACTCAGTCATTCAGAAACCCAGCTTAATGGAAGTCTCTGTCATATTCAAGACATGGTTCCCAAGGTTGTATAGTTGTCTCTTTCCAATGGAAAAATGAGAAAGATCATGGAAGTTGGCTTCTGGGAAGCCTGATTTGCTAATATAGAAGTGGAGCACATAGATTGTGCTAATGTTCTATTATCCAAAACTCTGTCATGTGGCCAAACCTAATTGTAAGGAAAGATAAGAATGTAATCTACCTGTATGCCTAGGAGAAGAGGAAAAGAGGTATGGAACAACTTATAGTCGGTGCCATACTAACTGCTTAGTAAGTGTTGTGACAAAAGTTATTGGTATATTCACCTAATATGGAAAATTGCTGCTGCTGCTGCTAAGTTGCTTCAGTCATGTCTGACTCTGTGTGACCCCAGAGATGGCAGCCAACCAGACTCCCCCATCCTGGGATTCTCAGGCAAGAACACTGGAGTGGGTTGCCATTTCCGTCTCCAATGCATGAAAGTGAAAAGTGAAAGTGAAGTCACTCAGTCGTGTCTGACTCCTAGTGACCCCATAGACTGCAGCCTACCAGACTCCTCTGTCCATGGGATTTTCCAGGCAAAAGTACTGGAGTGGGGTGCCATTGCCTTCTCCAAATACAGAAAGTTATCTCCTACCTAACCCTAATCTCCGTTTAAAGATTAGGAACACATGGCTAGTTTCCCTTCAGTTGGCTATTGCTTGAATACATTTTTAACAATTAACCTTATTATCCAACATTCAAAAACTGCTGAATAATTTTAGAATTCACCTACTCAATACCATTGCTACCAGTTCAGTTCAGTTGCTCAGTCATGTCGAGCTCTTTACGACACCATGGAATGCAACACGCCAGGCTTCCCTGTTATCACCAACTCCCAGAGCCTGCTCAAACTCATGTCCATCAAGTTGGTGACGCCATCCAACCATCTCATCCTCTGTTTTCCCCTTCTCCTCCTGCCTTCAATCTTTCCCAGCATCAGGATCTTTTCCAGTGATTCAGTTCTTTGCATCAGGTGTCCAAAGTATTGGAGATTCAGCTTCAGCATCAATCTTTCCAGTGAATATTCAGGACCAATTTCCTGTAGGATTGACTTGTTGGATCTCCTTGCAGTCCAAGGGACTCTCATGAGTCTTCTCTAGCCCCAAAGTTCAATAGCATCAATTCTTTGGCACTCCACTTTATGATCCAGCTCTCACATCCATACATGACTACTGGAAAAACCATAGCTTTGACTATACATACGTTTGTCAGCAAAGTAATATCTCTGCTTTTTAGTACGTTCTCCAGGTTCATCATACCTTTCCTTTCGAGGAGCAAGTGTCTTTTAATTTCACGCTGCAGTCACCATTTGCAGTGACTTTCAAGCCCAGGAAAATAAAGTCTGTCACTGTTTCTATTGTTTCCCCATCTCTTTGCCATGATGTGTTGAAACAGGATGCAATGATATTTGTTTTTTGAATGATGAGTTTTAAACCAGCTTTTTCACTATTCTCTTTTACTTTCTTCAAGAGGCTGTTTAGTTCCTCTTGGTTTTCTGCCATATGGGTGGAGTCATCTGCATATCTGAGGTTATTGATATTTCTCCTGGAAATCTTGATTCTAGCCTGTGGTTCATCCATACTGGCATTTTGCATGATGTACTCTGCATTTAAGTTAAATAAGCCAGGTGACAGTATATAACCTTGACGTACTTTTGTCCCAATTTGGAACTAGTCTGTAGTTCCATGTCTGGTTCTAACTGTTGCTTCTTGACCTACATACAGATTTCTCAGGAGGCAGGTCAGGTGGTCTGGTATTCCCATCTCTTTCAGAATTTTCCGTAGTTGACTCTGATCCATAGTCAAAGGCTTTGGCCTAGTCAATGAAGCAGAAGTAGATGTTTCTCCTGGAGTTATCTTGCTTTTTCAATGATCCAGAGGATGTTGGCAACTTGATCTCTGTTTCTTCTGCCTTTTCTAAATCAAGCTTGGACATCGGGAAGTTCTCAGTTCACATACTCTTGAAGCCTGGTTTAGAGAATTTTGTGCATTACTTTTATAGCGTGTGAGATGACTGAAATTGTGTGGCTATTTGAGCATATTTGGCATTGCCTTTCTTTGAGATTAGAATGAAAACTGACCTTTTCCTGTCTTGTGGCCACTGTCGAGTTTTTCAAATTTGCTGGCACATTGAGTGCAACACTTTCACAGCATCATCTTTCAGGATTTGAAATAGCTCAACTGGAATTCCATCACCTCCACTAGCTTTGTTCATAGTGATGCTTTCTAAGGCCCACTTGACTTCAAATTCCAGGATATCTGGCTTTAGATGAGTGAGCACACCATCGTGATTATCTTGGTCATGAAGATCTTTTTTGTACAGTTTTCTGTGTATTCTTGCCACCTCTTCTTAATATCTTCTGCTTCTGTTAGGTCCATACCATTTCTGTCCTATATCGAGCCCATCTTTCATGAAATGTTCCCTTGGTATCTCTAATTTTCTTGAAGAGATAGCTAGTCTTCCCCATTCCACTCTTTTCCTCTATTTCTTTGCACTGATCACTGAGGAAGGCTTTCTTATCTCTCCTTGCTATTCTTTGGAACTCTGCATTTAGATATGTATATCTTTCCTTTTCTCTTTTGCCATTTCCTTCTCTTCTTTTCTCAGCTATTTGTGAGGCCTCCTCAGACAACCGGTTTGTCTTTTCACATTTCTTTTTCTTCGGGATGNAGTCTTCCCCATTCCACTCTTTTCCTCTATTTCTTTGCACTGATCACTGAGGAAGGCTTTCTTATCTCTCCTTGCTATTCTTTGGAACTCTGCATTTAGATATGTATATCTTTCCTTTTCTCTTTTGCCATTTCCTTCTCTTCTTTTCTCAGCTATTTGTGAGGCCTCCTCAGACAACCGGTTTGTCTTTTCACATTTCTTTTTCTTCGGGATGGTTTTGATCACTGCCGCCTGTACAATGTTACAGACCTTTGTCCGTAGTTCTTCAGGCACTCTGTCTACCAGTTCTAATCCCTTGAATCTATTTGTCACTTCCCACTGTGATCATAAGGGATTTTATTTAGGTCCTACCCAAATGGTTTAGTGGTTTTCCCTACTTTCTTCAATTTAAGTCTGAATTTTGCCATAAGTAGTTCATTATATGAGCTAAGTCAGCTCCTGGTCTTGTTTTTGCTGACTGTTTAGAGCTTTTCCATCTTTGGCTGCGAAGAATATAATCAATCTGTTTACAGTATTGACGATCTGGTGATGTCCATGTGTACAGTCATCTCTTTTGTTGTTGGAAGAGGGTGTTTGCCATGACCAGTGTGTTCTCTTGGCCAAACTGTTAGCCTTTGCCCTGCTTCATTTTATACTCCAAGGCCAAACTTGGCTGCTACTCCAGGTATCTCTTGACATCCTACTTTTGCATTTTCCCTATGATGAAAAGGACATCTTTCTTTGGTGTTTGTTCCAGAAGCTATCGGTCATCATAGAACAATCCAACTTCAGCTTCTTCTGCATTAATGTTTGGAGCATAAACTTGATTACTGTGATATTGAATGGTTTGTCTTAGAAATGAACAGTGATCGTTGTCATTTTTGAGACTGCACCCAAGTATTGCATTTCAGATTGTTTTGTTGACATTGAGGGCTACTCCATTTTTTTCTAAGAGATTCTTGTCCACAGTACAAGATGTAATGGTCATCTGAATTGAATTCGCCCATTCCAGTCCATTTTAGTTCACTGTTTCCTAAAATGTCAATGTTCACACTTGCCATCTCCTGTTTGACCGTTTCCAGTTTACCTTGATTCATGGTCCTAACATTCCAGGTTCCTATGCAGTATTGTTCTTTATAGCATTGGAGTTTACTTCCATCACCAGTCACATCCACAACTGGGCATTATTTTTTCTTTGGCTCAGCCTCTTCATTTCTTCTGGAGCTATTTCTCCACCTATTCTCCAGTAGCATATTGGACACCTACTGACCTCAGTTCAGTTCAGTTGCACAGTCATGTCTGACTCTTTGTGATCCCATGGGCTGCAGCATGCCAAGTCTCCCTGTCCATCACCAACTCTTGGAGTTGACTCAAACTCATGTCCATTGAGTCAGTGATGCCATCCAACCATCTTATCTTCTGTCTTCCCCTTCTCCTCCCGCCTTGAATCTTTCTGAGCACCAGGGACTTCTCAAATCAAGTCAGCTCTTTGCATCAGGTGGCCAAATATTGGAGTTTCAGCTTCAACATCAGTCCTTCCAATGAACATTCAGGACTGATTTCCTTTAGGATGAACTGGTTGGATCTCTTTGCAGTCCAACGGACTCTCAAGAGTCTTCTACAACACCACAGTTCAGAAGCATCAATTCTTCAGTGCTCAGCTTTCTTTATAGTCCAAATCTTGCATCCATACATGACTGCTGGAAAAACCATAGCCTTGACTAGACAGACCTTTGTTGACAAAGTAATGTCTCTGCTTTTTAATATGCTGTCTAGATTGGTCATAACTTTCCTCCCAAGGAGTAAGCGTCTTTTAATTTCATGGCTGCAATCACCATCTGCAGTGGTTTTGGAGCCCAGAAAAATAAAGTCAGCCACTGTTTCCACTGTTCTCCCATCTATTTCCCATGAAGTGATGGGACTGGATTCCATGATCTTCGTTTTCTGAATGTTGAGCTGTAAGCCAAACTTT
>SJYA01001198.1:4383589-4402972 GCA_006410615.1 Neotragus moschatus
TATATATTTGCCTTTTCTGTGAGACTTTCCTTTCCCATATATTTTTTTCTTTTTTCCATTTAGGGAAGACTCTTTAACATTTCTTTTAAGGTTGGTTTATTATTGATGAAAGAAATAAATTCTTTTGAGTTTCTTTTGATATCCATGTTACTTCCATATAAATTTGGTTCCTACCTTTATCTCTAAGCTGAAAAGTTATGTTATTTCTTATACTTGATTCAGGGTCAATGAAAAGTAGAAGGGACTCAATAAATGTTACATGGTTATTTGAAAGAATGAATAAATTTATTCTCCTTGAGTATATTAATAGCAAACTCACCCTTTTTTCTTTTACCCATTAGTTTTACCTGGTAGCTCAGATGGTAAAGCGTCTGCCTACAATGCGGGAGACCTGAGTTCAATCCCTGGATCGGGAAGATCCCCTGGAGAAGGAAATGGCAATCCACTCCAGTACTCTTGCCTGGAAAATCCCACGGACTGAGGATCCTGGTGGTCTACAGTCCATGGGGTCGCAAAGAGTCAGACACGACTGAGTGACTTCACTTCACTTTAGTAACTTCAACATTTACATAATAACACTGTTGGTGTTCTGATCATACAGTTTCTTGTCCTCACTAGCTCTTTTAGGAAGAGCCTAAAAGAAGCTACAGGTGTTTTTCTGCTACACCATGGCAGTTGCCCATTTTAAGGCTGCTACATATGTCATTCAAAACTGCTTCATATCAAGCATTGTCAAACTTATAAAGCAAGAAACTCCAATATTTTCATCTTTCCTACATTCTCATTAATTATGTTACCCTTGCCCTAGCAGCCTCCAGATTTTTTCTTTCCAGAGTACTGTGTCTTTAATTGCATTTTTTACATTATTTATTTTAATTGGAGGATAATTACTTTACAATAACGTGGTGGTTTTTGCCATGTATTGACATGAATCAGCCATAGGTGCACATGTGTCCCCCCATCCAAACCCTCTTCCCATCTCCTTCCCCACTCTATCCCTCTGGGTTGTCCCAGAGCACTGACTTTGAGTGCCCTACTTCATGCATCGCACTGCACTGGTCATCTGTTTTACATATAGTAATATATATGTTTCAATGCTATTCTCTGAAGTCATCCCACCCTCCCCTTCTCCCACACAGTCCAAAATTCTGTTCTTTACATCTGTGTCTCTTTTCCTGCCTTGCATACAGGATCATCATTTCCATCTTTCTAAATTCCATATATATGCATTAATATACTGTATCAGTATTGCTCTTTCTGACTTCCTTCATTTTGTATAATAGGCTCGTTTCGTCCACCTCATTAGAACTGATTCAAATGCATTCTTTTTATAGCTGAGTAATACTCCATTGTGTATATATACCACAACTTCCTTATCCATTCATTGGCTGATGGACATCTAGGTTGCTTCCATATCCTAGGTATTATAAACAGTGCTGCAATAAACATGGGGTACATGTGTCTTTTTCAGTTCTGGTTTCCTCAGTGTGTATGCCCAGCAGTGGGATTGCTAGGTCATATGGCAGCTCTATTTCCAGTTTTTAAAGGAATCTCCACACTGTTCTCCATAGTGGCTGTACCAGTTTGCATTCTCACCAACGCTGTAAGAGGGTTCCCTTTTCTCTACACCCTCTCCAGCATTTATTGTTTTAGACTTTTTGATGACAGCCATTCTGACCAGTGTGAGGTACCTCGTTCTGGTTTTGATTTACATTTCTCTAATAATGAGTATGTTAAGCATCTTTTCATGTGTTTATTAGCCATCTGTATGGATAATGTCTTGGGATAAATGTTCTTTGAATACATGTCTGTTTAGTTCTTTGGCTCACTTTTTGATTGGGTTGTTAGTTTTTCTGGTATTGAGTTGCATGAGCTGCTGCATGTATATTTTGGAAATTGATTCTTTGCCAGTTGTTTCATTTGCTATTATTTTCTCCCATTCTGAATACTGCCTTTTCACTTTGCTTATAGTTTCCTTCATTGTGCAAAAGCTTTTAAGTTTAATTAGGTTCCTTCAGTCTCATTTTTATGTAACTTGTTTTCTTCTTTTAGTTCCATTGGTTAAACAGTCATTTTATCAGTCTCTCAACCAAAACAACTTCATCATATCTTTCTCTCTGTAACCTTTATAATTATCAATAATGTACTTTGATGTTTAAGTTGTCTTTTACTTTAGACCATGCCATAATTATCATTTATTTTGCATATTAAAATTTTATAATTTCTAGGGTATTCACAACCTCACCATTACCATAACTCATCTTGCCAAGTATTTATTTTTTTCACAATGCTTCTTAATCCCCACTCTTCTGGTTCTAGACATTGAAAATAAATTCTAGATTTCCAGATGTTTTATTCAATTTTATTTCTGTCTTTTTTCTGGACAGTAATCCCATTATTTCCACCTTTGAATATTTTAAAACTTAATTCAATGAGTCAGTTGCTAAATTATACCTATCTGTGCAGCAAGCAAAATTGGAGTAAAGGAGAAATTTCTTGTGGTTCCAGAAAGTATCATTGTACATTAGGCCATGTGTCTCAACTACTCTAGCTGTGATGAATTAGATTAAGTGGTCTTTGAAAGAGGAAAATTTAGGAATCTGATGAGGGACTATCTTAAGTTCCAGGGTACACAAACCAGGAACTTTCATTTATTTTCATCCATGAGGGACAGGTAGTTTGAGCTTGAGATTGTTGGTTCCAAATAAATGAATCTGGACCCAGTTTCAATAGCAAATGGAAATGCATAACTGAGTGGCAGCTGCTCACCAGCAAACTCAACACTGGGCAAGTTTTTCAGTTAGGTTGTTTCATTTGGTATGATTTTCACAGCTTAATCATCTGATGTTTGCACAATGTTTTCCTGCTAGATTTTAATCAGTTCTCCTCTTGAGCTGGTTAGATAAAAAAAGAGTGAGTGAGTTTAGTTTAGTGACTCAGTCATAGAGGTCAGACTCTTTGCATTCACATGGACTATAGCCCACAAGGCTCTGTCCATGGGATTCTCCAGGCAAGAATACTGGAGTGGGTTGCCATTCCCTTCTCCAGGGCATCTTCCCGACCCAGGGATTGAACCTGAGTCTCCTGCGTTGCAGGCAGATTTCTTACCGTCTGAGCTAGGGAATTTAAAAAAAAAAAAAAAGGACTAATCAAATTANCCTCAAATTTCTCCTCAACTTGAGAAAGTGAGTTTCATGATTAGAAAGAATTCAAATCATCTCAGATACAGATTACTTTTAGAAATTATGCAAAATACTACTCCACTGGTTGAGAAGTTGGGTTGGTCACCTTGTATGTGGCACTGAATATTTCTCAAGGATAAGGAAATGTTTCTGATAGATGAATAAAAACATCCTGAACTAAGGCTTGCCTTACCAAATGGAATTTCCAGTGTATTATTGGTTTCAACCAGGACAAAACCAAATGACAATAGTAATAATAATTGAAAAGGACAGATAGAAACTGACTTTGAAATGAAGATCATAAACATACAAAGTGACTAAGCCAACTCCACAGTGTAGGCAGGTATTCAGTCAGAGGGAAGGACATGATCTCTAAGCAGTGGGGAAGCAAACATTCGGAAATGGTGACTGCACATCACTGCGCTGTAACATGTCAATACTCATGTTTGGTGATTCATCCAAAGGCCATGTACCTTAGCTAATCTTGGAGTCAAACCTTAAAGCGATATTTCTAACCTGGTCCTCTGAAAGTTTTCAGACAGTTACAGGCAGGGAAGCAAAACTTGATGCCCTATACTCAAGAAAAATAATATTTGAATAAGATAACTTTGTATTTTAAGAGCTAACCTATATAAAGATCTTCAGCTAGTCTTGATGTTGTTATCTCATTTCATCCCACCTGCAATCCTGTGAGTTATCCATTGTTATACCCACTTTGCACACAAGGAAACAGAATGAGAAGAGTTAAGGAGTCAGTGAAAGGCTATGCTTGACAGTAAGTATGAAACTAGTGATATAGGTCACATAAAAATGATATCACTAAAATGACCAGCAGATCCAAACAGAATATGAACCAAACCTTAATTAATTAAGTTGAAGCTTGAAATATTGCACATGAATATGCTGTGCCAAACAAAATTGCCTTTATGTGTTTCTAGTAGTGAAAGTGAAAGTTGCTCAGTTGTGTCCACCTCTTTGTGACCCCGTGGACTAACCAGTCCATGGAATTCTCCAGGCCAGAATACTGCAGTGAGTAGCCTTTCCCTGCTCCAGGGGTCGAATTTTCCTTTCCCTTCCCAACCCAGGGATTGAACCCAGGTCTCCCACATTGCAGGCAGATTGTTTATCACCTGAGCCACCAAGGGAGTCCAAGAATACTGGAGTGGGTAGCCTATCCCTTCTCCAGCAGATCTTCTGTACCCAGGAATTGAACCGGGGTCTCCTGCATTGTAGATGGATTGTTTACCAACTGAGCTATCAGGGAAGCCCATGTTTCTAGTAAGTCTTCACTAAAAAGATTGCATTCAATTTGAGAATTGTGTTTATGTCCCCTTCAGCAAAAATGAATTCTAGAGTAGCATTTTTTACTTGTTTATAAAACTGTTATTTTAGAATAGATTTANTGTTTACCAACTGAGCTATCAGGGAAGCCCATGTTTCTAGTAAGTCTTCACTAAAAAGATTGCATTCAAATTGAGAATTGTGTTTATGTCCCCTTTAGTAAAAATGAATTCTAGAGTAGTATTTTTTACTTGTTCATAAAATTGTTATTTTAGAATAGATTTAGATTTATAGAAAATTTGTGAAGACAATATAGAGTTCCCAGATATCACATACTCAGTTTGCAGTACTACTAATGCCTTACATCAGTGTGAAACACATCAAAATTAATGAGCCAATATTGACTCATCATCATGGACTAAAGTCCTACTATGTTCAGACTTCCATAGTCTGTGCTGAAGACCCTTCTTCTATTCCAGGATCCTTTCCTTAGTCTCCCTGTGGCNTACTCAGTTTGCAGTACTACTAATGCCTTACATCAGTGTGAAACACATCAAAATTAATGAGCCAATATTGACTCATCATCATGGACTAAAGTCCTACTATGTTCAGACTTCCATAGTCTGTGCTGAAGACCCTTCTTCTATTCCAGGATCCTTTCCTTAGTCTCCCTGTGGCTTTTCTGTTTTCTAAGATTTGACGGTTTTGATGAGTACTTACCAGAACGTGTCTCAGTAGGGATTTGTCCTGTAAGTTTTCATGTGCTTGATGTGTGTCTTGAGCTAAGACATTTCCCAAGGAATTCAAATTCTAGAACAATTTCCTAGAATATTCTGACTTTCAGTCCTATCTGAGTTGAGGTAGTCTAGTCATGGTGTAAAAACCCAAGGTACAATCAATTTAGGACCTGNTCTCAGTAGGGATTTGTCCTGTAAGTTTTCATGTGCTTGATGTGTGTCTTGAGCTAAGACATTTCCCAAGGAATTCAAATTCTAGAACAATTTCCTAGAATATTCTGACTTTCAGTCCTATCTGAGTTGAGGTAGTCTAGTCATGGTGTAAAAACCCAAGGTACAATCAATTTAGGACCTGTAGCATTTCTGCAAGTAAAAAATTGGGAATATCACAGAAAATAAAAAGGATCTCTGCCTGAGTCTTTGTTCAACCACTTATTAGGTTTTTGTACCTAAGCAAATAATTTAATATCCTACAGTTTACTCATCAGTCAAGGGCAGCTTCTACTTTAGAGAATAGTCTAAGGATTAAAAGAAAGAAATCATGCTAAGTTTCTAATATAGTTCCTTGACATAATAAGTTATTAATAAGTAGTAGTTTTAAAAATATTATTAGCTACCACATATAAAGAGTTGGACCCAGAATAGGGTTTAATAAGAGTCTATTAAAATTAGTGATTTGAGAAGTAAGCTGACTTAATTTGTGAAAATATTTAATTTGGAAATATATACTATTATTCTACAGGAAGTAACATTTTTGCACTTGGTTTTACTAGAATCTATTCAGCTTTTCCAGTGCAAAATTTTTGTTATTCATTAAATTTAGAGGTTGATATCAATCAGATTGACAAGACTTCTTTCAGGAGCAGAGATAGGTCAGCTCTTTGGTGTCTCATCACTCTTGAGTAGCTAATGATTAAAATTACATTCATAGTCAAACAACAATTAATGCTATAGTGAAAATAATATGGTATTGGAATAGACAGCTGATTTTATAGACATCTATTCAAGTGGATAGTGAAAATAGAAAAGATAGTATATAGTCTTATTTGTAATGCATTTTTTATTTATCCTGGGATAAGTAACCTAATCAAGCCCTTTCAGAGTGTGTCTGCACAAATAAGGCCATTAGAAAAGCAAACTAGAAACTAGGAAATGGTCGTCAGAATATGACAAGCTGGGTAAGATTGAGCGATCATGATAATAAGTACTGGCCTTTGTATCTGTGGCTTTAAAGAAACCAGAATGGGCTCAGTGGAAATTGGGCTCTGAGCCCAAGATGAACTAGGCAGGGAGCCTAAAGGAAATTCAATGTTCTCTGCTTCTTCTTTATGCTTTCCATTTAATTTGGTGTTTGGAAGAAATCTCTATTTACGGGACAATTTTAAGTTTATCTGAAGCAGGTGGAAGATGGTTGGCTTTGAGTCTACAGATATGGCAAAGCAGAGAAAGGCATAGGAAAAAAGGAGAGGCCACCACTGATGTATGTCAGAGAGAATGTGAAAATCTTTACAGATATAATTTGATGCTTTAATATAAAGGAGATTTATAGCTTTTGCCTGGATGAGTGGGGTGTTTGATTGTTTCTGTTTCATAGTTTAACTAATCTAGCCTCCATTGTTATAAAAGAAATGTAATAATGTCAAAAATGAACTGTAGTAGTTTAACTTACTAGACAAATTTCTATTTATAGAGTCCATGTATTTGTAAAGTATATCTAAATATAAAGAGGAGTTAGAAATAGTAAATCCAGTAGGAATATAAATTGATCTGCTCCAAGCAATATATAGTGGTTGTTTATACATGTGTTTTATGGCAAAAATGTTTCTTAACATTTTACTAAGTAAAGTTTCAGAATATACCTGGTATGGAAGAAACTTTAAGGTTTAATATATAAAGAGTATGTGACTAAGAAATTTACAAATGAACTTGGTCAACATTCCTAATTTTTCAATAAATGTAAATACTAGCTTGATAGTGATATTAATCTTACAAAATGTAGTCAAATTCTGTTTTAAGCAAAGGCAATAAAAATTATCACATCAATTCCAGACACCAAATTCTAAGGTGGACTCAGAAGTAAACTGATTGAAACAATTGGCAGAAATACCTCAAATAAACAATTATTAAATGTGTGAAATATTAGAACATAAGCAGAAGAGATTAAAAAAATAATCTTTTCCAGGTCTAGGGACTAGAGTTGTCATTTTTGANCAATAAAAATTATCACATCAATTCCAGACACCAAATTCTAAGGTGGACTCAGAAGTAAACTGATTGAAACAATTGGCAGAAATACCTCAAATAAACAATTATTAAATGTGTGAAATATTAGAACATAAGCAGAAGAGATTAAAAAAATAATCTTTTCCAGGTCTAGGGACTGGAGTTGTCATTTTTGAGTGGAAGAGCTCTCAGATAGATGTGTTGTTCAGTCACTCAGTTGTGCCTGACTCTTTGTGACGCCATGGACTGTAGCACACCAGGCTTCCCTGTCCATCATGAACTTATTGATATTTTTCCCCACAATCTTGATTCCAGCTTGTGTTTCATCCATTCTGGCATTTCACATGATGTTCTCTGCATATAAGTTAAATAAACAAGGTGACAATATACAGCCTTGATGTACTTTTTTCCCAATTTGGAACCAGTCCATTGTTCCATGTCCAGTTCTAATTGTTTCTTCTTGACCTGCGTACAGATTTCTCGGGAGGCAGATAAGGTGGTCTGATATTTCCATCTCTTGAACAGTTTTCCAGAGTTTGTTGTGATCCACACAGTCAAGGCTTTGGCATAGTCAATAAAGCAGAAGTAGATGCTTTTCTGGAACTTTCTTGCTTTTTCGATGATCCAGCAAATGTTTGCAATTTGATCTCTGGTTCCTCTGCTTTTTCTAAATCCACCTGGAACATCTGGAAGTTCTTGGTTCATGTACTGTTGAAGACTGACTTGGAGAATTTTGAGCATTACTTTGCTAGCATGTGAGATGAGTGAAATTGTGAAGTAGTTTGAACATTCTTTGGCATTGCCTTTCTTTGAGATTGAAATAAAAACTGACCTTTTCTAGTCCTGTGGCCACTGCTAAGTTTTGCAAATTTGCTGGCATATTGAGTACAACACTTTCACAGCATCATTTTTCAGGATTTGAAATAGCTCAACTGGAATTCCATCACCTCCAGTAGCTTTGTTTGCAGTGATGCTTCCTAAGGCCCACTTGACTTCACATTCCAGGATGTCTGGCTCTAGGTGAGTGACCACACCACTGTGGTTATATGGGTCATTAAGANGTGCCTTAGGCGGTCTTACTGCAACTTCCTGTCCCTCTCCCAAGGGTAAGAAGATGACTATAGGCAATGCTTGCCATCCTGCTGGGGTGAGGGCAAGGGGCATTTTTTCTTTAGACCTAGGCTTAGGTAAGCATTTTGTCAATGGGTGTTGAAATAGGGCATTCTTAGTGATCCTGTCCCAGCCCCAGACTTAGTTCAGTTTAGTTCAGTTGCTCAGTCGTGTCTGACTCTGTGACCCCATGGACTGCAGCATGCAAGGTTTCTCTGTCCATTATCAACCCCTGGAGCATGCTCAAACTCGTGTCCATCGAGTTGGTGATGCCATCCAACCATCTCATCCTCTGTCGTCCCCTTCTCATCCTGCCTTGAATCTTTCCCAGCATCAGGGTCTTCTCCAATGAGTTAGTTCTTCCCATCAAGTGGCCAAAGTATTGGAGTTTCAGCTTCAGCATCAGTCCTTCCAAATGATATTCAGGACTGATCTCCTTTAGAATGGACTGGTTGGATCTCCTTGCAGTCCAAGGGACTCTCAAGAGTCTTCTCCAATACCATAGTTCAAAAGCATTAATTCTTCGGCGTTCGGCTTTCTTTATAGTCCAACTCTCACATCCATACATGACTATTGGTAAAACCATAGCTTTGACTAGACAGACTTTTGTTGACAAGTAATGTCTCTGCTTTTAATGTGCTGTCTAGGTTGGTCAGAGCTTTTCTTCCAAGGAACAAATGTCTTTTAGTTTCATGGTTGCAGATTTTGGAGCCCCAATTAATAAAGTCTCTCACTATTTCCACTGTTTCCCCATCTATTTGTCATGAAGTGATGGGACCAGATGCCATGATCTTAGTTTTTTGAATGTTGAGTTTTAAGCCAATTTTTTCACTCTCCTCTTTCATTTTCATCAAGAGGCTCTTTAGTTCTTCTTTGTTTTCTGCCATAAGGGTGGTGTCATCTGTGTATCTGAGGTTATTGATATTTCTCCCAGCAATCTTGATTCCAGTTTGTGCTTCATCCAGTCTGGCATTTCACATGATGTACTCTATATATAAATTAAACAAGCAGGGTGACAATATACAGCCTTGACAAACTCCTTTCCCGATTTGGAACCACTCTGTTGTTCCATGTCCAGTTCTAACTGTTGCTTCGTGACCTGCATACAAATTTCTCAGGAGGCAGGTAAGGTGGCCTGGTATTCCCATCTCTTGAAGAGTTTTCCACAGTTTCTTGTGATCCACACAGTCAAAGGCTTTGGCATAGTCAATAAAGCAGAAGTAGATGCTTTTCTGGAACTCTCTTGCTTTTTTGATGATCCATCAGATGTTGGCAACTTGATCTCTGGTTCCTCTGCCTTTTCTAAAACCAGCTTGAACATCTGGAAGTTCATAGTTCACAGACTCTTGAAGCCTGGCTTGGAGAATTTTGAACATTACTTTGCTAGCTTGTGAGATGAGTACAGTTGTGTAGTAGTTTGAACATTCTTTGGCATTGCCTTTCGTTGGGATTGGAAAGAAAACTGACCTTTCCAGTCCTGTGGCCACTGCTGAATTTTCCAAATTTGCTGGCATATTGATTGCAGCACTTTCAGAGCATTATCTTTTAGGATTTAAAGAAGCTCAACTGGAATTCCATCACCTTCACAAACTTTGTTCATAGTGATGCTTCCTAAGGCCCACTTGACTTCACATTCCAGGCTGTCTGGCTCTAGGTGAGTGATCACATCATCGTAGTTATCTGAGTCATGAAATCTTTTTTGTACAGTTCTTCAGTGTATTCTTGTCACTTCTTCTTAATATCTTCTGCTTCTGTTAGGTCGATACTGTTTCTGTCCTTTATTGTGCCCATCTTTGCATGAAATGTTCCCTTGATGTCTCTAATTTTCTTGAAGAGCTCTCTAGTCTTTCTCATTCTATTGTTTTCCTCTATTTCTTTGCATTGATCACCGAGGAAGGCTTTCTTATCTCTCCTCGCTATTCTTTAGAACTCTGCATTTAAATTGGGTATATGTTTCCTTTTCTCTTTTGCCGTTTGCATCTCTTCTTTTCACAGCTATTTGTACAGCCTCTTCACACAACCATTTTGTCTTTTCACATTTCTTTTTCTTGGGGATATTCTTGATCCCTGCTTCCTGTACAGTGTCACAAACCTCCATCCATAGTTCTTCAGGCACTCTATCAGATCTAATATCTTCTAATGGCCACAGGACTGGAAAATGTTAGTTTTCATTCCAATACCAAAGAAAGGCAATGGCAAAGAATGTTCAAACTACTTCACAATTGCACTCATCTCACACACTAATGTAATGCTCAAAATTCTCCAAGCCAGATAAACAGTACGTGAACCATGAACTTCCAGATATACAAGTTGGATTCAGATAAGGCAGAGGAACCAGAGATCAAATTGCCAACATCCGTTGGATAATCAAAAAAGCAAGAGAGTTCCAGAAAAAACATCTACTTCTGCTTTATTACCTTCTGCTTCTAATACCTTCTAATACGGGATTCAGATCTGGACTATATATGTATCCTCCACCTCCCTCCTGCCCCAGAGGCAGAGTGGAGTTTTTCTTAGTTTCCTTCTTCTAGTTACAATGAGTTTTCAAGATGTTCCTACAGTGATAGTATTTGTTCCCATTTCACCACCATTTTCCGGCTTCCCAACCACCCCCCCCAAAGGAAATAAGAAGAATGACCTGATCCGGTGTTATGCCTTTTCTGAAAGTGGTTCCTCTGCAACTTCTCTACGCCTGTACCTCACATGTACTTTCTCATCTCTCATTGGTCATTTTTGCAAGAAGAGCCCAAGTTTTGCATGAATTTCTCTTGTGTTTTTGGTTCTCATCATCTTCTATATTATCCTGCTATCCCACAGTCAGCATGCAGCAATTTGTTAAAAATTTTAGCTGAATTTTTCTAGATGTTCACTTGGCTCTACTCCACTGTAGGTAAGCAAGTGTATGTATTCTGTCTGTGGAGATACCTACCTTTCCTTAGGTTTCCTGTTGTTGAAAATTCAATTCTCTGGTATGTNTCATCTTCTATATTATCCTGCTATCCCACAGTCAGCATGCAGCAATTTGTTAAAAATTTTAGCTGAATTTTTCTAGATGTTCACTTGGCTCTACTCCACTGTAGGTAAGCAAGTGTATGTATTCTGTCTGTGGAGATACCTACCTTTCCTTAGGTTTCCTGTTGTTGAAAATTCAATTCTCTGGTATGTTCAGGAAAAGCTGTATGTATGCAGATTGCCAAAGGTGTTGTAAGAGTGGCAGAAATTCTCTTTCCTTTTACTTACCTCCTGTGTGGAACCAGCTTTTCATTTTTAAGTCCGAGATAGTCAAGAGGTTGTAAAAATCTTAGTCTTAGAGGTCCAGGCAGTCTAAGGTTTTCTAGGTCAGTAGTAATCAAATGAGATTTCCCTGGTGCCTGCAATGCAGGAGACATGGGTTCAGTCCCTGGGTCAAGAAGATCCCCTGGAGAAGGGAATGGCTATCCACACCATTATTTTTGCCTAGAGAATTCCATGGACAGAGGAGCCTGGTGGGCTACACACCATGAGGTCACGAAGAGTCGGACGTGAATAAATGACTAACGCTTTCACTTTCAGTAACTACTTGAGATAGAGCCCAGACTGAAGAGTTAGGTGAGTGAGCAGTGGTGGCATTTCTCTACTATGGTTGCCTGATTGTTTTATGGAAAGAATCAAACTGTAACATTCGGTCTGCTCTTTGAAAGAGGTGAGTAGAACCAACAGTTGTGTTGTTGTATGCACACTCACTTGTGTCCAACTCTTTGTGATCCCCTGGACTGTAGCTCACCAGGATACCCTGTCCATGAGATTTTCCTGGCAAGCATACTGGAGTGGGTTGCCATTTTCTCCTCCAGGGATCAAACCCCTGTCTCCTGAGTCTCCTGCATTGCAGGCAAAGTCTTTACTTCTGAGCCACCACAGAAGCTCATAGGCGTTAGGTTAAATACAAAATTGCCTCCTCTGCAGTCAGAGCTAACAAAAGAAAAGAAACAACCAACCAAACAAATATCCTTGGTGAAAAATGCTAAACACGTAAAAATGCTAAAAATGTAAGACTGTAAAATTGAGTATCTCTTTCCATTTCATTTGATTGATTTTGCAACTATTCTTCAATGTTTTCTCAATTATATATTGTGACAGAGTACTTTGAGAATGAAATGAAAGGATCATAAATCATGTAGAACAAATACTTAGATGATTGTATAGAAAATTCAGCCATTTAATTACTAAGGTCACCCTTTACTCCTCAGGGTGATAAGTGGTTAATGAAAGTAGAAGTTGAGCTAAATGAGAAGTGGAAATCCAGCATAACCCAATTAATGATAAGTCCTAGATAGATCTTTGTCAGTGCTTGAGTATCTCAAAGGCTCCCTTTCTAATTCTTGTGCAATGAGCAGTGGTTTTCACTAGAACTCCATGGCCATCAGAAACATCCATTTGGTTCATTTTACTAGCAAGCATTTTTGTATTCTCACATGAATAAATTAAAAAACTGGCTCAGGCAGACTCGTTTCTTTCTTCTGGTGCTTTTGTTAACAAAGGGCTAGTGTCAATTTTAGGGAAGCCTTTCTGTGCTGCTTGTGGCCTCTCTCATTAGGGATATCAGAGAGCTATATTGTGACTCCAGTCTTTCCACATTAAAGACAACACCAGTTACCCAAGTTTGTAGAATGAAAGGAAAAACATGTCCTCCATCAGACTGCTTGTTGTCCATCAATTATTTTATCTTTTCGTTAAAGACCAGGGCTGTTGGATTCCTTAATCCATAGAAACCAATAAGAAACCAGACCAGAAATCCAGGGAAGGCTTTACTGGGACTCATGCTACAGCATTAGGGAATGAAACAAATAACAGGTGTCTGTGCTAGTGCCCCGAGGGAGGGTGAGTTGGTCCATTAGGCGGGGTGAGGGCAGGGGCGGAGCCAGGGGTCAGGCAGGAAGTGTGGCCTGAGTGGTCTGCCCACCCTCTGGTGGTGCTGTGTGCAGGGATCACGGCAGTACCCTGCTTTTGCCCACAACATCTCAGAAGTGGCAGTTGGGTTTTTGGTCTTTTTGTATCTTGTTTTTCATAATTTGCCCCAACTGCACATGCATGCAATTATTTTTAGTGCCTTATAGTGTCTTTGTATTTTGTTGCTGGAGGAGACTTTTGTCCAGGTGCGAGCATTGCAGTGAAGGATCCCAGGTCCCAGCTCACCTCATTTTCAAAGGGGCCCATGGCCCTAAACTGCTTTGCAGTTTGGGTAGTTTTAACACAGAAAAGACTATGCCTATTGTGAATCAATTGTAATAGTTCTCCAACTAGAAAACCAAATATATTAGATTCATCTTTGTGGCTTCACTAATTTTACTTTTCATTTTCTGTGCCCCAAGGTTTTAATTTTTTTTCTTTCTCTAAAGGAAATATGGTTCAGATATTTGGCTAGTTGCCTTCACACAGTGTCACTGCATCTACTTTTCTTTATATAAAGAATATTATGGTTTATTCACTAAGGATAAAAATGTGTGATCATTTTTCTTCATTCAACCACCATCAGGGAGCTTAAGATTTTTATCCCACAAGCAAACTCAGTTGACAGACTCCTCCGTAGTCTGTGACAGGACTTGGCAGACTGTGGCCCACAGGCCAAATCCAGTCCATCACTTGTTTCTCTGTACTCAGGAACTAAGAATGGTTTTTAAGTCTTTAAAATTATTTTTAAGAAACATAAAAAAAAAAGGGTAATATTTTATGACACGTGAAAATTGTGACATTCAAATTTCAATGTCCATAAACAAAGCTTTATTGGCTCTATGTTTGCTCAATATTTTCAAAAATTTATTGAAATGATCACAGTCATTTGTCTTTGAAATACTTTTATGGCTGCTTTCTGCTATGATGGCAGAGTTGAGTAGCTGCCACAGAACTGTATGGCCCGCAAAACCTAAAATACTTATCTGCCGATTTACAAGAGATGTTTGCTGGCCTCTGCTGTATAGAGTATCTAGACTGATCAAGTTCAAGAATATTTCAAAAGAAAGAAGTGTGGCAAACAGTAGATGAGGCAAGGGAATGGATATTGCTATCATTACATAGGATTCATGATGTCCTAAAATGTATTAGATATTTACAAAATAATGTATTTAATATTTGTGGGTACATGCAACTAGTATTGGGCTTTCCTGATGGCTCACAATAAAGAATCTGCTTGCAGTGCAGGAGACACAGAAGACACGGGTTCGATCCCTGGGTGGGGAAGATCCCCTGGAGGAAGTAATGGCAACCCACTCTAGTATTCTTGCCTAGAGAATCCCTTGGACAGAGGAGCCTGGAAGGCTACAGTTCATGGGGTGGCAAAGACTTGGTCACAAATGAAACAACTGAGCATGCCTGCAGGCAGCTAATAATGATAACGCCTTAAGAATTCACACACCATGTTTTCAGTTCTAATCAACTTTAAAATAATGACAATGATTACTCAAACCACACCTAGAAATCAATACTGTTTTTCTTTTCTCATAATCATCACTGTATAGTTTTTCTTGTATTATTATACATCAGTTTTTATAATCTCTTTCACCATTTTATATAAGGCATTTGTTGTTGTTCAGTCACTAAGTTGTGTCCAATTCTTGTGACCCCATGGAGTAAAACACTCCAAGCTTCCCTGTCCTTCACTGTCTTCCAGAGTTTGCTCAGAGTTTTTAGGTGGCTCAGTGGCAAAAAATCTGCCTGCAGTGCAGAAGATGTTAGAGACATGGATTCAGTCCCTGGGTTGCAAAGATTCCCTGGAGAAGGAAATGGCCTTCTACTCCAATATTCTTTTCAAGGGTTCCATCCCTGAGTCAGGAAGATCCCCTGGGTGAGGAAATGGAAACCCACTCCAATATTCTTACCTGAAAAATTCCATGGACAGAGGAGCCTGGCAGACTATAGTCCACGGGCTCACAAAGAGTTGGACATGACTGAGCAACTAAACATACACACTCACACACATATAAGACATCAGACAGAATTTTTTTCAAAAGAGAAAACAATATTATAATTAGAAACAAAATATCAGTTATTTGATAACTACTTAAAGCTCAGTTTTTAAAATATATTATTAATCAGTGAACTATTTCACATTCAAAAGTCAGTAAAAAGTAATTTTAAAATTGTATTTCTCATGACTACAAACAATTGAATTTCTCACTAATGAGGATATCAGTGTTCCAGAAAGTTTTCTGTAAGAATTTTTGTTATTTTAATTTATATTTATTTATTCAAAATACTTACTCATTGCTAACTTATTTATGGCAACCTTTTATTCTTTTACAGTTTTTTCCTAATGTCAAAACAATGCCTTTAATCCTGAAAGCTTCAATAGTTTCTTACCAGGGCTAAGGTGCCATTATTCATATTACTAGTTCAGTATTATATATTAGCAAGTTAATGTAGACATTCTTCATTGTTAAAAAGTATTTCCTACTTTTTCACAATGTCAGGGTTGGTTTTTTTTTTTTTTTTTTTTTCTATTCCCAATGTAAGTTGAGTTAAACTGATGTTTCCTCATGGACTTATGTTTCCTAACACATTCATTACATAAAAAATAAAGGATAATTGTTTCTAAATGACTTCTTTTTTTAATTTAAATTTATTTATTTTAATTGGAGGCTAATTACTTTAAATGACTTAATTCTATGGACCTAAATATAGCAATACAAACATAACAATATTTCCCTTTCAAAATTTGTATTAATTTGATGGCAAAAAAAATGTATGTCAGTCATATTACAAATGGTATATTTATTTTCTAAGGCTAGCAAAACAGAGAATTTTATATCAAAGATGGCCAGAAAGCAGATGTAAACCTTCTCAGATATGGATAAATTAAGGGTAAATTGTACTGGACCCCCCAAATGCCTATAATCTTCTAAATATTACAACATCAGGAAAGCATTATTAATATTTTTTGTATGGTCTTGGGTTCTTATGCTTAAAATTAACTTTGAGAAAGAAATGGTGATGCTCATTCAAGTTATTTTGAAAAGCATATTTATATTTTTATAAAAAATAAAAATCACGACTACAAAAAGACACAAAACTTGGTTTTTGTCATATTCATGCCTGAAATTTGATTTTTTTTTTCCGTGCAGTTCAAATAACTTTCATTTCATAAATCTTTTCAAATGCCTCTTATGTGCTAGGCACTATGTTAGGTTCTGAAGGAGGAGGTAAAGTTGGTCAGTATGTAGACCTGACTCTCCAGATAGTTACAGTTCAATGTAGAATTTTGACAGTTCTTACATGGCCAAATGTGTGTCAGATAAGATTATGAGAAACAAGATTTAGCGTGGTGGTGTGAGATCTGATTAAAGAGAAAAACTTGAATGCCACGGTGATTTTCTGAACTTCATTTGTCCTCATTAAAAACTTCTGAGTAGAAGGCAGTTATGGTCATGCATGCATGCTAAGTTGCTTCAGTCATGTCCAACTCTTTGTGATCCTATGGACTATAGCCTGCCAGGCTCTCCTGTCCATGGGATTATCCAGGCAAGAATACTGGAGTGGCTTGTCATGCCCTCCTCCAGGAGATCTTCCTGACCCAGGAATCAAACTCATGTCTCTTACGTCTCCTGCATTGGCAGACAGGGTTCTTTACCACTAGCACCACCTGGGAAGCCCAGTTATGATTATAATTGTAGTTAAAAATCATAGAAGGAAAAATGTGAGCAAGATTGTCTCTTGTTTCATTTGTTTGGTTTTGTCATTTAATTTTTCTCCTTTCAATCACTGTTCTCACCTATGTTATAAAATTAGGATAAAGATATCAAGTTAATAATATTGACTATTGTGTATCCATGGCAATTTTGACACCACCATTATTTCATTTCTTTTTGGAATTGTTTTATTGTAGTTCTGTTGCTAGAGTATAGGACAAACTTTCCATAAACATAGACAACTGGAATTATTTGATGTCCGTGTTAACAAAAATAGAAATAATGATGATGTACACAACTTTTACACTGAATTTATTCATAAAATTAATCCAGTAACTTTATCCCATATTTATTTCTGATTTTCCATAATATTATTTACCTCAATATGGACCTACTCTCCTTGTTTTTTTTCATTATATATATTAAAAAACTGTCTAGATTCATCATAGCAACTTTTTTACTTGGGATTATGTTATGGGTAAGTTTGCCCACAACTGCAAACAGCCTCTTGACAAGTCTGGAAAGCATGTCCAAAGCCAGAGAAAAATTATTTAGCTTACCCTGATTTAGTTGGCTTTATGATTTTCATAAACTTTTCGTAAAGCTAGACTGTCTTTTTAAATTTCCATATTGGTTCCATTTTTATTTCTGCAGTGAAAATCTCCTTGGAAATCACTAACCTGATCTAGCATTTTTAGCAGAGTATGAAATAACCTCAAAGAGACAGTGGTGCTTATTACTCTTTGTATCAATTAGGGCTTCAATCAGAACAGCAAACTACAGTGGGCATCATGGAATAATGGGACCTTACAATAGTGGGACCTTGGGTCTTACACAGTTGCGAAAGATGATGACGAGTAATTAAGTGTCTGGGAGGAAGACAAGCTGGATATAGAGCAAAAAGANATCTCCTTGGAAATCACTAGCCTGATCTAGCATTTTTAGCAAAGTATGAAATAACCTCAAAGAGACAGTGGTGCTTATTACTCTTTGTATCAATTAGGGCTTCAATCGGAACAGCAAACTACAGTGGGCATCATGGAATAATGGGACCTTACAATAGTGGGACCTTGGGTCTTACGCAGTTGCGAAAGATGATGACGAGTAATTAAGTGTCTGGGAGGAAGACAAGCTGGATATAGAGCAAAAAGAGACAGAACAAACTAGGACTCACCACCCCCAGTAACCATGCCCAACATGTCTAACCTCACTGACATTCAAAGCCCAATAACCGCTAGGTAATTGCTAAACCTTGTGCAAATTTCTCTTTAGCCCTCCTTTAGCCAAGAACTATCCAGGGAAGGGGATTCTGAGACACAATTTCAACTTAGCTAAATTGAGATAGTACAAAACCACCACACTGCTCTTTAAAAATAAATAAATAAATAAAAAAAAAACACATAATGTATGTGAGTTGCTCAGTCATGTCTGACTCTTTGCAATGCTGTGGACTCTAGCCTGCTAGGCTCCTCTGTCCATGGGATTCTCCAGGCAAGAATACTGGAGTGAGTTGCCAGTTCCCTCTCCAGGGCATCTTCCAGACACAGGGATCAAACACGACTCTCCCCACTGAAGGCAGATTCTTTACCATCTGAGCCACCAGGGAAGGACAAAACTACCACATTGCTCTTTTTTTTTTAATCACATAATATACTTTCACTTATTTTACCATTACTTAATAAGCATTTACAGGTTTCCAAGCTCCTTGTTGGGGGCTTCTGAGGTAGCTCAGTGGTAAAGGCTCACCTGTCAATGCAGGAGACACAAGAACTGCAGGTCGCAAAGAGCACACACAAGCTTCTTGGTAGCAGTTGAAGATACAATTCTAAATAAGAATTCCCCATCTCCTCAAAATTCAACATTTTTTAGGGACAAAAAAAATGTAAGAAACAAAGTAAAAGTGTGAACAGAAGTACATGTTAAAATGAGAGAGAATGGCAGAGACCCTCCCCAAAGAGTTCACCAGAGAAGCCTCCCTGGGCAACGAGGCATCTAAGCTAATATCTGACTGGTGGACAGATGTGATAGATGGGGGAAGAGAAATGCAGGAAGGAAAGTAAAATGTGAAATGCAACCAGAACCAAGAGATATCATGGTGTCTTGGGAAAACTAAGAAACATTCAGGATAACTAGACTATCAAGACTTCAGGAGGAATGGGTAACCTGTGATGAACAAATTAGTGTTTTTGGTGG
>SJYA01001199.1:0-23118 GCA_006410615.1 Neotragus moschatus
CCTGGGAAACCACTTATAGTTATTTATCTGGAGCATATTACCGATTTAAGGTAATAGGCTTAAGCACACATTATTATTTAAGAAGTAAATGTGTACAGCCTGGTCACCTTTTTGGTTAATAGGCACTGCCTTGAGACTTAAATGTAAAGGAAATGTGAAACCCACTCTAGCAGCCCTTCTGTCACCAGTCTGAACCCCATTTTCTTGCTTCTATAGTTTTCTCAGCTCACTAAAGACATCCCTGAAGGCTTCAATCTATCTCAATTGTAGAATAATCTGCTATTTCTTTCTGACTTACTTCACTCTGTATGATAGGCTCTAGGTTCATCTGCCTCACCAGAACTGACTCAAATTCATTCCTTTTATGGCTGAGTAATATTCCATAATATCTTCTCTACCCATTCATCTGTCAATGGACATCTAGTTTGTGTCCATGCCCTGGCTATTGTAGATAGTACTGCAGTGAACGTTAGGGTGCATGTGTCTTTTTCAATTAAGGTTTTCTCAGGATATCCTCCAATTAAACAATCTTCTGTTAAGGTAGGAAGTTTCAAGAGGCCCCAGCCCTCCACCTCAGTGGGTGGTAGTGTCAGGTCTGAGTACTGACCATGAGTTTAAAGCCATGCTGTCAGTGGCTTTGCAGCTCATTTGTTCCAGAGTGTGATGTCTGAACAGATTATGTGGTGTCTATAATCTGTGTTTGGGCTTCACTGTTGGCTCAAATGGTAAAGAATCTGCCTGCAATGTGGGAGTTCTAGGTTCAATCCCTGGGTTGGGAAGAGCCCCTGGAGGAGGGCATGGCAGCCCGTTCCAGTATTCTAACCTGGAAAATCCCCATGGACAGAGTAGCCTGGCAGGCTACAATCCATGGGATAGCAAAGAGTAAGACATGACTGAGTGACTAAGCCCACAGCATAATCTGTGTTTATTGAGCTTTCTATTCCTTTCTCAGACCTTGAAATTGTCCATCTTGGGATTATCCACTTGTACTCAATTTTCTAAGCTCACTATTCGCTCTTCCTCTACCCTCATGTGCCTCAATCAGTGGGACTAAACTTCTGACTTAGTCCCTATTCCAAGATTTTATTTCAGCAAAACCTGATATAACCGAGACTCCTCTGCATCTCCCACTGTCCCAGTACCCCTGCTAGGAGGTTTATGAGGCTCAGAGTCCATCCATAAATATTCCTTGTCTGCTGGCTCCTGAGTACTGTCCTCACAGCTGCCTTCATGGTGCCTGGACTGGATCTTCCCTGAGTCTGTGGTGGGTTTGCCTATTTAAGTGGAGCTCACCTCTCAGTCCCAGCCTTACCTACATGTGCCATGGTAACTTCACTGTGGGGAAGAATAATTCTTCCCTTTATTTGGCTTACAACAAAATCTATTTTAAAAGCTAACTTTCCTTGACCAAAGGCTATGTGCCAGTCATAAAACCTTCGTAAACATCATGAGCTTCATCATACAGGTGAGGGAACTTGCCTCTGAAATATTACATGACTGTCTCAAGATCATATAGCTGGTAAGTGGTGGAACCAAGATTCAAATTAGTATCATTCTGACTTCAAGCATAAATTAGCTCTTTCTCTGCAAATTGGAGCAGAAAACACTTCAGACATGTACAGAAATATTTCTGAGCCACTAAAGGAGGTTGAGTTCATGATAAGTGTCCCATCATTACTGTTTGTTTTCAATGTTGAGCCAGTATCACTGCTTTAAGCCTCTCTTATTGATTGTGGCCAAGACAATGATAAAATTATGAAATGGAACCAATCAAAAGCTCTCTGAAATGAAGGAACTTGGAAGGCCCTGAAGATATTTAACTGGATTGCCAAAGATGACAGAAGATGTGGTTAAAGGCACATTTAAACCCAGTGAAAGGCTGACAGTTGCTGGAACAACTTTTCCCAAGTTGATGAGAGAATTTGAATATGAGAATCGGATATAAATACAGTGTAAACAATGGTCAGCTTCGGCTACCCTGAGGTCACAGGGTGATCAAATTGTGAGGCAACTGATGGGCCAGCAGAGTATGCACAGGGCGTGACACAGCAACAGCATCGGGACAGAGGCCGGGTGCCATAGGAGACAAGTAAGTGGGAAGCTTTGTAAAGAAGGTGCCATCTCAACATGGGAAGTGGCTGGAGCAGTAGGTCCCCTTCGGCTCTGGTTGGTTAGCAGTGCATACAGGATGTGTAAGGCAGTTCCTCACTGGGTGAGCATACGACTGAATGGCCCTATGAACATGTCAGTGAGCGTGTGTGAGCTGAATAAGCACCTTTAACATCAGAATGGGCTTGTAAAAGATCTATGTGCATTCTGAAACATGTATGACCATGTGTAAGATTGGAGTGAATTTGTATATTGGGTGAATATTTCACCCTTGAAATAGGGTGAAAGTGAAGTCGCTCAGTCATGTCCGACTCTTTGTGACCCCATGGACTGTAGCCTACCAGGTTCCTCCGTCCATGGGATTTCCCAGGCAATAGTCCTGGAGTGGATTGCCATTTCCTTCTCCAGGGGATCTTCCCCACCCAGGGATGAAATAGGGTAGGTGACATCTAAATAAGCACATGACTATGGAAGATCAGAATGAATAGTTTAACATATGAAAGATATAGGTAAATATTTTTTAACAATGCAATGAACATGTGTGTCATCTCAGCGAGCACATGTACTATCTGATGAGGTTTTGTGATGTCTCAGGTATGACTTTCTAAATTAGCTCAGGCGTGATCTGAACATCAGTGTGTAATGTTTGAACTATTTGCTACTTAAATGAATATGTTTTCTAACAAATTAATGTGTGTATCCTTTTGGTGAAGGTATGTGTCACCTTCATTAGTAAGGATGTGATCTGAGCAGGCAGGTAGAACATCTGAACGGGGATGCGTAACACCTAAATCAACAGGTCTGAAACTTGAGCGTGTGCCAGGATCATCTGCAGGACAAGTTAAGCTCACATTGCTGGGAACTTGTCCCAAGAATTTCTGAATCAGAAGATCTGGGGTCAGCTCCAAGGATACGCATCCCTGTGATCCTGGTGCTGCTGGCCTAGGAACCACATTCTGAGAACTACTGTTTTATGATGTGTAACACTTATGCGTAGCATTTCAGTGAGCTAATTAATGGCTACACGGACACATGACAGATCTAAGTGAACATATGTGTATAAGGGACATATATGTCACCTGAACAAACACTGTGACAACTATACGAACACATGTAACATATGATATGTAGGGAGCATAAGTGAACCTCAAAGTATTTGCAAAACATCTAAATAAGCGTGTGTAAATATTAGTTATATGGAGGAGCTGAATGAATGTGAGTACCATCTGAGTAGATACAACATCTAGAAGTTGTGTATGTTTTACATCTGAAGGCACTCTTATGAGTAGACAGGCATCTGTACAGATAATTACTGTGCATTATGGGAAATGCAGCAATGAATGTCCAGGAAATAAAGATGCACAAGAAACAATAGCTACATTAGTCGCAGAAGCTGCTAGAGGAGAAGGGAGGTGGAAGATGACCCGTTAGGTCTGTTTTAAGTGCTGGTTAGATCCATGGCTGTACCACCCAGAATGCGTCCCTTCTCATCTGATCTCGGAAGCTAAGCAGGGATGGGCTTGGCTAGTGTTCAGATTGGAGACCATGTGGGAATACTTCATACTATAGGCCTTTTTTTTTTTTTTTAAACAAAAGCTGATTATGAATTCTCTAGGCTAAAAAGAGGAGATAGGTGGCGAAGGTCATGCTGTAAGAGAGCAGAGCATAAGAAAAGGCATAAAACAAAATAGCTTGATGTGTTAGGGGAACCAAAAGTAGTCTGAGGTTTCTGGAGTAAAATATCATGTGGCTGTAGGGGCTGAGGCCAGAGAGTTTCCCAAGATCGTGGAGATCCTTATGGTCCATGATATGGAACTTGATTTTTTTTTCCCAGTAAGTGATACAAAAACCAATGAATTGGATTTAGGTAGAGGATTAATGTGATGGGTTTATGTTCAGAAATAGGACTTTGGATCCTGAATGGAAGATAGACAGGAAATGGAGCAGGAAGTCTGCTACAACATCTATTTGCAACAGACAATGAGGTCTTCAACTATTAAAATAATGCAGTGGAAAATAAGGGGCAAAATTAGGATCAACTTTAGGAGATGAAAGTCCATAGGACTTGTGGACCTGTGAACTGGTGGGTCATGAGTCTCAGGTGAAATGAACGATCGAGACAGGGATTATAGGAGAATGGACTGGAAAGAATTATGTATTCGCTATTAGACACTGTCAGTTTGGGTACATCGTCAGCATTCAGAAGGTGATGTTGTACACTTGGGTCTGAAACTCAGGAGATAATCCAAGTCAAAGATGGAAATTTGGAAATGATTAGTCAGTGCTAACTACACTCATGGGAATGGCCAGGCTTTGTTGAAAAGAGCAAAGAGGCCAGAGAGGGGGCCGCCCAGGATCATCAGCATCTGAGAGGTCGGCAAATGCAGAGACTGAAACGAAGGAAAATCAGGTGGAATACCGGAAAGGTAGAGGGATGCAGAATCATGTGAGCCCATGAAACATCAAGTTCTTTTAAAAGTCGGGGGAAGTTCACTTCATTTCAATTATTTATAGACAGTCCTGGATTGAGAGTGGGTGGTTCAAGAGGGAGACCCGCATTCCATCCTGGCTGTGCCACCAGGTCCCTTTGTGGCTTTGGTTCATGAATTTGAGTCTCTGGGCTTCAAAATATGAAAAATGCTAAGGCAGTCTTGACTGTGAGAGAACAAGAGCTTGGTAGTTTCTGTTTTGCTTCATGAATGAGAGTTTAAAGACTGTCCTTAAAATGCTTGTTACAAGGGCAGGCTCTGGCGTTGCTCAGCCCTGGGTTGAAATCCTGAAGGCATTGTTTTCTAGTTCTTTGACCCTGGGTAAGTTGCTTAATCTTTCTAAGCCTCAATTTCCTGTAAAATAAGTGAAACAATATTGTGTGAGTTTTTAAAGAGACATGCCATGTAAAGTGCTTAGCACAGTGCCTGGTACAAGGTAAGTGTTCAAACAGACAAACCCATCAACAGGAACAACAAAACCCTACAAATTCATGATGATGGAGGAAGTCAAATTATTCGATCATCAGTGAAGTCTTTTCCAGCTCCACATTATTTGTGTTTGCCTCTCTTTTTGTCTGCGATCCTGAAATGAGACTCAGTAGACATTTATGATCTACACATTGACTAGGAAGAAGGATTTGGTTTCTGACTTCTGACATATATTACACAGCAGGAAAAAATAATTCTGATGGAGGAAAAAACCCACCATAAAATGCAAATACACTAAAAAAATATGCCTTGCCAGGTGGTGCCCCTCCTCTTCTCCCGCCCCAAGGCAGCTGAGGAGCCTGTGCTGCATGGAATCCAAAGAGCATCTTTTGCTAATGACCTGTAATAAATTGCCTCCTCAATCTAATCACTGGGACAGGTAATTATTTGTTTCTCAAAATATTGCAGTAAAATGAGGAGGAGTCATGAGCTTGGGGGAAATGTGGTGGCTGATTATTCCTCTCTTTTATCACACCTGGTCGGAGGGTCTCATTACTTCCTTTATGAGAGTTGCATGGTTAGCATTTTTTCGTATGTGCAATATCTAGAAAAATGTGAGACTGACAAAGAGTGGGTTATTAATATGGATCCCCAACTAAATTTAGGACCTAGCAAGGTAGACAGATAAAGCCGTCTGACTCAAAGTCAGTGGCACAGAGCAACTGAGAAGATCTCACCTTTGTGGTGACAGTGACTGTTTCGCAATGCAAAACCATCCTCATCTCCACGGAAAGGCAGGCTAATGAGACTGAGCAGATTAAAGGCTGGACCCTGGAAAGAAGTTAAGAGTTAGGTTTTATCTTCTACTCATTTTATTTTTATTTATGAAAAAACATAAGATTGCATTTCTAGGTATTATTTGAGCATTTCACCTCTGTGTAAGTCCTCCGCCCTCAATTCCTCACACTTTGCTCAGCTTATCTGCTCGAAATAAAACCTCATTGGTCTCAAACCCTGAAAACACTACAGTTATTATGGAAATGTATTTTGGAACACACAGTTTTATACACTAGCATTTAAAAAATTTTAAGAAACTATATTGTGATAATATATGGGATGGACTTAAAAGATGGTTTGTCAGAGAATTTTCTCTTTGTTTGTGTGAGTGTAGCTTTGGTTGTAACTCACATTTATTGAGCACATTGAGTAACCAGGTGCTTTTCCAAGTTTTTATTTAGCATTTAATCCTCATAGTTAGGACCCCATTCTTGAGACTCCTAGTGATACTGATCAAGGTTCTTGGCCTTCCCCATCAATAGAAATTGACTAGAGGGAAGACAAGAAATTCAGGCAAGGTTTTATTTGGGACACTGCTTTAGAAAGGGGAGTGAGAACAAACAAAGGGTTCCTTTGCTTGCTTACTCCCTGAGGGGGAGCACCCTTGTTCCTTATATGGGATGAGGGCAGGCATGTGTCCAAGAGTCTGGCCTGGGAAGTGGATTAGGTGTTTTGCCCACCTCCCTGGTGGTTTTGAGTGCAAGGGGCATGCTCAACATGCTGCTTTTGTTCCCAACACCCCGTTTTTGCTCCTAGCTCTTCTGAAGTGGTAGTAGGGATTTTTTTGGTCTTTTTGTGTCTTTTGCCCAGAATTTGCCCCAACTGTACTACAAGCAGTCATTTTCCCTCCCATGTAGTTTCTTTCTGTTTTGTTGCTAGAGGAGAGGTTTGTCCAGGTATAAGCACTGCAGCAAATGGTCCCAGGGCCTGGCCTGTCTCACTAAGGTACCATTAGAGCCCACAATTAGGATTATTATTCCACTTATTCTGTAGCTGAAAGAGCTGAATTCAGTGATGCAAAGTAATTCACCCAAAGTCACATTGCTAAATAGTGGTGGAGTAGGATTTGAACATAGGTCTGCTTGATTCCCAAACCTATTCTTTGAGCCACTGCACAATACTTGTGTGTACAAAAAAGTATATGCAAGTGAGTTAAACCTTAAGAAATGCACATTCTTTTCCCCATTGCTGTTTGTGTTCTGCTTAGCTTGCTGTAGGCACTTTGTGCATTCCTTTATTACATTTACTTACTGCTTTTTATTATTAGTTGATGTTTATTTTTTTTATCAGTGGCTCTTGCTTTTCTTGTGCAGTAAAAGATAGTGATGGCCATCATGAATCTTTTTGAGGATTTATCAAGCTTAGGCCCTCTCTCATGCAAAATGTGTGGGCATTTAGGCTGGATTAATGCTTCAGTGATGACTTATGCAATATTATACATTTTCTCCATCAAAATATAATTTGGATATCCTTAGATTTTCTAGACAGCTGAGATCACTCTTTTATTTAGTATCTTAATACTGAATACTTCATAAAGGAAATTTAGTCTCTTTTGGAAAACATCTCAGTGCTTGCTGTAAATGCTTCTGAGTCTTTGTTGCCACACGTTACCTCTGGGTGCAGCTGCAGACAGCTCCAGAACAAGCTCTGGAGAGTGGTTGACACGCTTAGTGAGTACCTGAGCATAGCTTGAGGTCATTTAAGAAGGGAAAAGGGGAAAAACTAAGAATTCTTTTCCCCCGGATTTCTTATTGGATACTCTACATGATATACAGCCATCTTGTTGAATAAATAATAAATGGATGAATGAAAGGATAAATCTACAGACCCTTTAAATATTAATGAACCAGGTAGTTCAAATCCATGCACAAGACTGTAAAGTCTTTAAGGACAAAGTTTTTTCTATATTCTTTACCATTCTGTGAAAGTGCAAGTGTTAGTTGCTCAGTTGTATCTGACTCTTTGTGACCTCATGGACTATAGCCTGTCAGGCTCCTTCGTCCATGGAATTTTCTAGGCAAGAATACTGGAGTGGGTTGCCATCTCCTTCTCCAGGGGAATCTTCCTGATGCAGGGATTGAACCCGGGTCTCCCACGTTGCAGGCAGACTACCATCTGAGCCACCAGGGAAGCTATTGTATACCTATAAGCTAATGCTAAAAAACTATTTCTTGAATATATTAATAGAGTAAATCCATTAGCTAAGTATATTGGTACACTAAAGAGAAAAATTAGGGCCTCTTTTTAAAACTTCCTCTTTTAAATCCAGGCCTTAGGCTGTTAAAAGAATGTTTCCAAATACAAGAGCACTATTTGCCCCAAAGAGAATAATGCCATTACCTCTCCAATGCTGTTTATAGAATATCACCCTTTCTCACTTATCACATTTCTAGTTATTTTTTTGTAATTGCCTTTTCCATTATAAAGTGAGCTTATATACGTGATGAAAGTAGGGAAAACTTTTATCTGTATACCGCTGTATTTGCAGGTTTTGGATAGAGGCAATAAATATTTGTTGAGAGAGACGTATTTAATCGATGAATGGATGATTAAGTCAATCAATTGATCCACTCATGGACTATGGGTTGGCTTANCCTTTTCCATTATAAAGTGAGCTTATATACGTGATGAAAGTAGGGAAAACTTTTATCTGTATACCGCTGTATTTGCAGGTTTTGGATAGAGGCAATAAATATTTGTTGAGAGAGACGTATTTAATCGATGAATGGATGATTAAGTCAATCAATTGATCCACTCATGGACTATGGGTTGGCTTAGATGATAAACATCTTGCAAAGGTTTAGTCTGTTTTGTATTCCTGACCTAAACCGTGGAATCTAGCATGAGTAGGTGTTTGATAGATGCTTGTTGAATGAAATAAATACATGTATGAATGAGTCTTGGATAAGCCCTTACTGTCCCACTTGGGACTCTTTGTTTATGAAGGCAGGGGCCATTAGTAATTATGCCAGGATATCAAGCATAGACCAGAATTTCCCAGGCACCCTGGGATGTTTGGTCACCCTATGGATAAAGATGATACCGAAGTAAATTTTTGTTTAGGGAAAGTACAAGAAAATATCATTATAATGTAGTTCCCCTGAACATTTTTTAAAAATCTCACCCTATGCCATAAATTAAACAATTAAATTATACCTAATATTTACTTTGGAAATCCCAAGATCCTTTCTATTTCCTAAAAGTCCTGAAAACTGGAAGACAGGCTCAAACCAGGCTGGAGAGCAATCGGGCTTTTGTCTCCTGGCCTGATACATAAATCATTACAACAATTTGTGTTTTGTTTCACTAACCTTTGGGAAGAGAATAAACATCCTCTGGGAATGTTGCTTTCCTAAAACTCTTGCTTACTGCAAATGTTCCCAGCCTGCTTTGGTTTGAAGTTTCTTCTTAAGGTTTCTCTGGATCATAGCACAGCCTTCACTTCTATCCACCTTAGAACTAGATCCATTTACCTAGCTCAGACTATTTATGGAACTAGATAATCTCTAGAGCCAGTGATGTTGGGAATGAATGGGGGGCCACAGTTTCATTCTGGTTTATGGGCTTCTTCTCCTGTTTGTGGATTACAGACTCTTCTAGTCAAGCTAGCNTTGTAGATTTTCCTCCACGTTGAAATGTTCTTTGGATGAATTTGCTGGGGAGAAAGTGGTCTCTCCGTCGTATTCCTCCGCCATCTTCTCCGAATCCCTAGGGCCTCTTTTTAAAACTTCCTCTTTTAAATCCAGGCCATAGGCTGTTAAAAGAATGTTTCCAAATACAAGAGCATTATTTGCCCCCAAAAGAATAATGCCATTATCTCTTCAATGCTGTTTATAGAATATCACCCTTTCTCACCTATCACATTTCTAGTTATTTTTTATGTAATTGCCTTTTCCATTATAAAATGAGCTTATATATTTGATGAGAGTAGGGAAAACTTTTATCTTTTTATATCGCTGTATTTCCAGGTTTTGGATGGAGGCAATAAATATTTGTTGAGAGAGACATATTTAATGGATGAATGGATGATTAAGTCAATCAATTGATCCATTNAGAATATCACCCTTTCTCACCTATCACATTTCTAGTTATTTTTTATGTAATTGCCTTTTCCATTATAAAATGAGCTTATATATTTGATGAGAGTAGGGAAAACTTTTATCTTTTTATATCGCTGTATTTCCAGGTTTTGGATGGAGGCAATAAATATTTGTTGAGAGAGACATATTTAATGGATGAATGGATGATTAAGTCAATCAATTGATCCATTCATGGACTATGGGTTGGCTTAGATGATAAACATCTTGCAAAGGTTTAGTCTGTTTTGTATTCCTGACCTAAACCATGGAATCTGGCATGAGTAGGTGTTTGATAGAGGCTTGTTGAATGAAATATATACATGTATAAATGAGTCTTGAATAAGCTCTTACTGTCCCACTTGGGACTCTTTGTTTATGAAGGCAGGGGCCATTAGTAATTATGCCAGGATATCAAGCGTAGACCAGAATTTCCCAGATACCCTGGGATGTTCGGTCACCCTGTGGATAAAGATGATACCGAAGTAGATTTTTGTTTAGGGAAAGTACAAGAAAATATCACTATAATGTAGTTCTCCCGAACATTTTTTAAAAATCTCACCCTATGCCATAAATTAAACAATTAAATTACACCTACTATTTACTTTGGAAATCCCAAGATCCTTTCTATTTCCTAAAAGTCCTGAAAACTGTAAGACAGGCTCAAACCAGGTTGGAGAGCAATTGGGCTTTTGTCTCTTGGCCTGATACATAAATCATAAATCATTACAACAATTTGTGTTTTGTTTCACTAACCTTTGGGAAGAGAATAAACATCCTCTGGGAATGCTGCTCTCCTAAAACTCTTGCTTACTACAAATGTTCCCAGCCTGCTTTGAAGTTTCTTCTTAAGGTATCTCTGGATTATAGCACAGCCTTCACTTCTATCCACCTTAGAACTAGATCCATTTACCTAGCTCAGACTATTAATGGAACTAGCTAATCTCTAGAGCCAGTGATGTTGGGAATGAATGGGGGTCACAGTTTCATTCTGGTTTATGGGCTTCTTCTCCTGTTTGTGGATTACAGACTCTTCTAGTCAAGCTAGCTTTCAGGCAGTGTGAAAGGGTAACCTCAGAGTTAGAAGACAAGGCTGTAGGCTGAAGTCATAGTTTNCACAGTTTCATTCTGGTTTATGGGCTTCTTCTCCTGTTTGTGGATTACAGACTCTTCTAGTCAAGCTAGCTTTCAGGCAGTGTGAAAGGGTAACCTCAGAGTTAGAAGACAAGGCTGTAGGCTGAAGTCATAGTTTGCTACTCAGATAGCTATGTGACCCTTTCTGGGCCTCTTTTTACTCCTGTGTAACAAGTCATTTTGTAAAGATCACAATATTAAGGGAACCTTTAATGTGAAGGTGATATATAAACTGTAAAGGACAGCACAGAGACTGAGAAGGCCTCAACAGATCAGCATCCTATAGCTGCTCTGGGCATCATCCATGATAATATTAGGGCAGTGCCAGGTCCCATGGTACTGTCTGTACTTCTCTTTAGAAAACAGTTAATCATGTCGTTAATGTTCAGTCACTAAGTCATGCCTGACTCTTTGTGACCCCATGAACTACTGTACACCAGACTTCCCTATCCTTCACTGTCTCCCAGAGATGACTCAAACTCATGTCCATTGAGTCAGTGATGCCATCCAATCATCTCATCCCCTGTCACCTCTCCTCCTGCCCTCAATCTTTCCCAGCATCGTGGTCTTTTCCAGTGAGTCAGCTCTTCTCATCAGATGGCCAAATGTCAGTGAAATCTAGTAATCATAAGTAAATTTTGCCTATTTTTTGACACTCTAACTTGACAGTAATGAAATCATATTGTATATGTTCTTAGATTTTACTTCTTTTTACCATAATATTCCTGTAACTTAATTATATTTCATATTGCTCTGTATGGCCAAAATTCACCCATCTTCCACGGCTTTTTCTTTTTTGTTGTTTTTATTACAAACAACAGTGAACATCCTTTTACATGTGTCCTTGTGTGAAAGTGCAAATATTTAAGGGAAAATTTTGTATTATAAATAATTCACATCTTTAATTTTATTAGATTATATCTAATTATTTTCTTTGTTGGGAAAGATAAATTGATATATCCAGTAAGAGCATGTGAATTTTCTAATTCCTACACATTCTAGCCAACACTTGATATTGCTCAACTTTTTAATATTTGCCAATCTAGTGGTTATAATGGTACTGCATTATGGTTTTAACTTGTATTCTCCTGATTATAAAAGAGGGTGAGTGAAGTGAAGTTGCTCAGTCGTGTCTGACTCTTGGCAACCCCATGGACACCAGGCTCCTCCATCCATGGGATTTTCTAGGCAAGAGTACTGGAGTGGGTTGCCATTTCCTTCTCCAGGGAACTTTGTGACCCAGGGATCGAACCCAGGCCTCCCACATTGTAGACAGACGCTTTACCATCTGAGCCACCAGGGAAGTCACAAAAGAGGGTAATTTTTATTTAATACCTTTATCCATAATTTGGATTCCCTACTCTGAAGTTCCTCATTACATCTTATGCCTATTTTTTTTACTTGATTATCTCTTTCTTATTGATTTGTTGGTGTTCTTTATATTTTTTTGGACACTAATGAATTGTTAGTAGTTTGTGACAACTATTTTCTCTCAACTTGTGGTTTGAGTTTCAGTGCATTAAAAAAAATTTTTTTTATGTTGTAAAAAGCTTTTTTTTTTTTTCCCCCTGTAGTCAAATTTAACTCTTCTAATGGCTAACCATTTGTGTCACATTTAAGAAAACATTTACTACTTTGGCTCATAAAATATTCTCCTGTAATGTCCTCTAAGATATGTAGAATGTTGCCTTTCACATTTGTCTTTAATTCATTTGGAATTAATTTTGGTATATGATATGAGATGGGACAAATTTAATTTAACTTTCCTATGAATAACTAGTTGTCCCAATGCTTATTTTTGGAAAGGCCATCCTTTACTGCATTTGCAGTGCAGGCTCAGATTTCCATGTATCTGTGGGTCTATATTTCCAAGTGGCATTTTAAAAAAGAGAAAGAATCAATCTCACTGAAGCTCTCATTTATTGAGAGCTTAGTTTGGACTAGGAACTCTGCTAAAAGCTTTTTATATGCATTGTTTTATTTGACCCCCAAATAATCCTGTTGAGATTGATGGGTCCTATTCATTTTATCCTCATTTTACTTATGAGTAAACTGAATCACATACATGAATTTCATAAATTAAGTACTCAGCATTTCCTAATAAGGAGTGGAGACTGGCAATTAACTCTATATGAAAGACTTGTTTATTTTGCAAGGCACTATTTGAGTTTGAGAAACCAGAATGTATCCTTAAAACCCTGAGTTTTTAAAATGCCTTTTTGAAGCTTTAAATTTTATTTCAAATACAGTCTCAGTGGGGGAAATGATGTGAGCACACTTCCTGCTCACCTCTTCTGCCATGCTGTCTCGAAAAGCTTTGTATGGAGTATTTTGCCAGAATCTACTTATTTTATAAGGATTAGCGCATTTATTCAACATGAAGCAAACTGTTTAACTCACAGATACTTTAAATGAATGTGCTTCTTAATGCCTGCATTTGGGTAATTGAGTAGCTTTATAGGGCTTTACTATTACTTTTAACATAGGTGATAATTAAAAATGTATTTAATTTATTCATTTCAACCTAAGCCTGAGATATTTAGTGTAATATATGTCTAAAAACCCCACTGGGCACAAGAATTCTTTTATTATAGAAATTCCATCTGTAGAGGAAATGACTGATCACTGGGATTATTTTCTACTCAGAAAGATCTCATCTGTTTATGAAATAACGAAGGCACACCCTGTACATAAAGTCTGAATATTCATATGCTTTTGTGCACACACACACACAATCCCTGCCTCTGGTTCAGTTTTAGGGCTAATTAACATTTTTTGTACCTTTTATGCACCTTACCCCACCCACACAGACATATAGAATAAAATAAAATCTTAATTGGTCATTAAGTTGGAGATTTGTAATGTACGGATGACTTTCCTTTTCTGAAAGGTCAGATGAATTTTGAGAAAGAGCAAATTCCAGAAGACCAAAGCTTAGAGAAAAATTTCCTGTCTTTGCTATGATTTTTCTGTTAGACCTTAGTTTGCTGTAGTTTTTTTCTGTATTTTTCATTCTGGCATTTTTAAAATGAGGAGAATCATACAGTCATAACATGTCAGAACTGTATGAAACCTTAAAAAACTTCTCATTCATGGATCCGTAAGACCTTTGCAAGGTAAAAATCTTTTTTGTAATAATACTAAGATGCTACCTGTCTCTTTACTCTCACTAGCGTTCAGTGAGTTTCCCAGAGGCTATGTGGCATGTGTTATCACAACAGATGAAATGTAGACAAAGAAGAGAGAATCCAGCTGTCTTCCACTTACCAGACAGGAAAAAGATGTGCAGAAATGCAGGAGAACTGCTTTTACAATTGTCTTCTGGTTTGGAAAATCTCATTATTTTTCAGTAATGTGTTTTCATGTTAACCTGCACTGTTTTTTTTAGTGTTACCCTTGAACTAATAAATAGTTTTAAAATTTCTCAGTTTTAATTACTAACATAAGAAAATTGATTGAGATAACTCACAAAATAAAAGCTCTTTTTGGTCCTCGATAATTTTTAAGATTGTAATGGGGTTCTGAGACCAAAAAAATAAAGTTTAGAAACTTGCATCTATTTTAACTTAAGATCATCATTTTGCAGTAAAGAAATGGAAACCTTGACTTTCTCAAGGATGTAGTTGTTGCATTTAGATCAGCATTTTGTTCTCTTGTCTCTGTTGACTTTGCTAATCATTTCTTATGTAGGTATGTATCTGTGGTGCTGCCATATATACTTCGGCCTGGAGCATGATGATAGCTTCACCCGAAAGTATTCAAAGATACTCACTGAGTCAATGGTTATTATGAATTTCTAGTAATTCTTCTAGTATGTTCTTCAAAGGGTATATGTAGGAGATTCCAGCACAGAGCACTTGGTGTTGATTTTTTACCATTTCCACAGGAAGATTAAGAGTAATTTAGTAATAGTCAATCCGAGTACCCAGGCAAAATCACTGTGAACATTTCTGAGTAATTCTTTTTTTTTTTTTTGGTGTGGTTTGCCAATTTGATTACTACCCTATATTTTAATGAGTTTTAATCATAATTAACTAGCCATGTATAATACCTGTAACTGAGTGATTTGCTTGTGACAGCACTTTCAAAGCTATTTTGAAATCTTGGCACATGCCAGTGGTCATTATGTGCTGCTGAACAACTCTGCTTTGGGGTAGGACAGGTGGGAAAACTGTTCAGTGATTCTCCCAGCAAAGCATCCCAAACGTGTAAACAGTTTGGCCATTGTTAACAGTGCCGAGACACAACAGCTTTTGCTGCTGCTTTAAATTATCATATATAAAAGCAGGAGACTATGAATATGAAGGGAAGGACATAAATAACAAAACAGTTTCTTAGCTAGCAAATTAGTTGAAGAACAGCAAGGGCAAGATTTTCCCTAGTCTCCAGAATCCATATGATGATTCACTTGGAATTTAGAATTTAAGGTTCAAATTGAACAAGTGATTAATCTCACTCATAATTAAAGAAATACAAGTGAAAATACAGTAAAAAATAATGCAGTGTCTTAGCTTTTAGCTCAGCAAGGATTAAAAGGTTGCATAATAGTGTTGCTAAGAAATGTAAATAAAAATAGCCATTTAGAAAAGGCAATATGATGATGTCTAGCAAAATTAAAAGGCATGGGTGTATATCCATTTACTGAACAGATTCCCTCTGTACTGACACATCTATGCAAGTTTGCAAAATACATGTGCAAGGATGTGGTATCATTGTTTGTAACAGTAAAAATCAAGTGATGGAAATATGCATCAATGGGGACCACTTTTTAGTAAGTACTATTATATCCAGGCAACCAAATCAGATGAAATCATTCAAACAATTGAACAAGAGATATAGGCACTGATCTTCAAGATATGTTGCTAAGATGTAACAGGCTTTCATTTGTGTAAAGGCACAGTGTTATCTGCTCAGTTGTGTTAGACTCTTGGCGACCCCATGGACTGTAGCCACCCTGGCTCCTCTGTCCAAGGGATTCTCCAGGCAAGAATCCTGGAGAGGGTTACCATTCCCTTCTCTAGGGGATCTTCCCAACCCAGGGGTTGAACCTGAGTCTCCCACATTGCAGGCAGATTCTTTACCATCTGAGCCATCAGAGGCAGGTGTATGAGTAAATTGCATGTATTCCTGTGTATGAATATAAAGATTCTGGAAGAATAAATAAAAATCTGAAGGATAATTTGTAGGTTGGGGTCAGGGAAGAAGGTAAAAGACCTTTTTGTTTCTTGATAGATTATGTTCATGTGTTCCTGTAATTAAAAACATTTTGATAAAAAGCCTTTAAATTTTTATCCTTTTAGATCTAGGAATACAACTTTATGGAATTAATCTTATAGAACTGGTTATGTATTACTAAGAGCCCTGGTCCTAAGATGGTCTTTTGGCATTGTTACTAAATAAAGTATTAGAAGCAATGTAAGTGACCAATCATGGAATTAGGTTACATGATTTATAGTATTATTAAAAATGATATTTTGAGAGAATATTTATACTGTTTGTTACGTGGTACCCATTAAAGTATGTGCACTATACCTCAGATATCTGGGATGAGATATATCCAAACATGATTAGTGGTAGACTAATGAATGATTTTTATTTTCCTTTTCTAAATCTGTATTTCCCAAGTGCTCTAAACACACACACACATAGAACCCAGGTTATGTTTTTAAAAAATAAAAATAAAAGCTAAGATATTTAGATATTGCTGCTAAGGGTAAATTAATCTCTTAGCACCATCAGAACATCTGTTTCCATATTTTCATAACCTGACTCCATTTTCTTAGTTTAGTAAAGCTACATACTGCTTGGCTTATACGCCATGGAATTCCCGTATAACTGAGGCATTCATAAACCTGTCTATTCAGCAATCAATTCCTTTAATAAAAATATGCTGGAGCTTGTATAGTGAGATATTTGGGGGAAAGTATTTTTCTGTTGTACCTGCGTTTGTGTACCTCAGTTCAGTTCAGTTCAGTTCAGTTGCTCAGTCATGTCCAAAACTTTGCGACCCCATAAAATGCAGCAGGCCAGGCCTCCTTGTCCATCACCAACTCCCAGATTTCACTCAGACTCACATCCATTGAGTCAGTGATGCCATCCAGCCATCTCATCCTCTGTCGTCCCCTTCTCCTCCTGCCCCCAATCCCTTCCAGCATCAGAATCTTTTCCAGTGAGTCAACTCTTCCCATGAGGTGGCCAAAGTACTGGAGTTTCAGCTTTAGCATCATTCCTTCCAAAGAAATCCCAGGGCTGATCTTCAGAATGGACTGATTGGATCTCCTTGCAGTCCAAGGGACTCTCAATGGTCTTCTTCAACACCACAGTTCAAAAGCATCAATTCTTTGGCACTCAGCCTTCTTCACAGTCCAACTCTCACATCCGTACATGACCACAGGAAAAACCATAGCCTTGACTAGACAGACCTTAGTCAGCAAAGTAATATCTCGGCTTTGAATATGCTGTCTAGGTTGGTCATAACTTTTCTTCCAAGGAGTAAGCGTCTTAATTTCATGGCTACAGTCACCATCTGCAGTGATTTTGGAGCCCCCCAAAATAAAGTCTGACACTGTTTCCACTGTTTCCCCAACTATTTCCTATGAAGTGATGGGACTGGATGGCATGCTCTTCATTTTCTGAATGTTGAGTTTTAAGCCAACTTTTTTACTCTCCACTTTCATTTTCATCAAGAGGCTTTTTAGNATCCCAAAGAAAGGCAATGCCAAAGAATGTTCATACTACCACACAATTGCACTCATTTCACATGCTAGCTAGCTAATACTCTAAATCTTTCAAGCTAGACTCCAACAGTATGTGAACCGAGAAATTCCAGATATACAAGCTAGATTTAGGGAAGCCAGAAGAACCAGAGATCAAATTGCCAACACTCTATGGATCATAGAAGCAGCACAGGAATTCCAGAAAAACATCTACTTCTGCTTCATTGACTATGTGAAAGCCTTTGACTGTGTGGGTCAAAACAAGCTGTGGAAAATTCTTAGAGAAACAGGAATACCAGACCACCTTACCTTTCTTCTGAGAAACCTGTATGCAGGTCAGGAAGCAATAGTTAGAACTGGACATGAAACAACATGCTGGTTCCAAATTGAGAAAGGAGTACTTTAAGACTGTATATTGTCACCCTGCTTATTTAACTTACATGAAGACTACATCATATGTAATGCTGGCCTGGATGAGTCAGAAGCTGGAATCAAGACTGTTGGGAGAAATATCAACAACCTCAGATATGCAGATGATACCACCCTAATGGCAGAAAGCAAAGAGAAACTAAACAGCCTCTTGATGAGGGTCAAAGAGGAAAAAGAAAAAGCTGACTTAAAACTCAGTTAAAAAACAGATCATGGCATCTGGTCCCATCACTTCATGGCAAATAGATGGGGAAACGAAAACAGTGACAGACTTTATTTTCCTGGGCTCCAAAATCACTGAAGATGGTGATTGCAGCCATGAAATTAAAAGACGCTTGCTCCATGGAAGAGCTGTGACCAACCTAGACAGCATATTAAAAAGCAGAGATGTCACTTTGCGAACAGAGGTCCTTATAGTTTAAGCTGTGGTTTTTCCAGTATGGATGTGAGGGTTGTAGCATAAAGAAGACTGACCATGGAAGAACTGACGCTTTCAAACTGTGATGTTGGAGAAGACTCCTGGGAGTCCCTTAGGCTGCAAGGAGATCAAACCAGTGAATCCTAAAGGAAATCAACCCTGAATATTCATAGGAAGGACTGATGCTGAAGTTCTGAAGTTGAAGCTTCAGTACTTTGGTCACTTGAGCAAAGAGCTGACTCATTGGAAAAGACTCTGATGCTGGGAAAGATTGATGGCAGGAGGAGAAGGGGACAACAGAGGATGAGTTGGTTGGATGGCATCATCGACTCAATGGACATTAGTTTGAGCAAACTCAGGGAGAGAGTGAAGGACAGGAAAGCCTGGCCTGCTACAGTCAGTGGGATTGCAAAGAGTCAGACAGGACTTAGTGTCTGGACCAACAGATCTACCTAAATTTGTTTTAAAATTACATGAGGTTCATTGCATAATGATGATGCTCTCATCATAATCAAAATCAGAACCACTTTAACCTGATTACTTCTCAGTGCCACTCTCTGGTGAGGTTAGAGGGAGATGATTAAGTCCTGCCTTGGCCCTTTCAGTGTTTTTTCTCGGTTGTAAGTCTACACTGAGGTTTAACTCCATAGATGGCCATAGAAGCCAGCTGAAAGCTTAACATCAGTTCAGTTCAGTTCAGTTGCTCAGTCGTGTCCAACTCTTTGTGACCACATGAACCACAGCACGCCAGGCCTCCCTGTCCAACACCAAATCATGAAGTCCACCCAAACCCATGTCTATCGAGTCAATGACGATCCAGCCATCTCATCCTCTGTCGTCCCCTTCTCCTCCTGCCCTCAGTATTTCCCATCATCAGCTGACTCATGACAGTGAGTCAGCTCTTCACATCAGGTGGCCAAAGTATTGTAGTTTCAGCTTCAACATCAGTCCTTCCAATGAACACCCAGGACTGATCTCCTTTAAGATGGACTGGTTGGATCTCCTTGCAGTTCAAGGGACTCTCAAGAGTCTTCTCCAACACCACAGTTCAAAAGCATCAATTCTTCAGTGCTCAGCTTTATAGTCCAACTCTCACATCCATATATGACTACTGGAAAAACAATAGCCTTGACTAGATGGACCTTTGTTGATAAAGTAATGTCTCTGCTTTTTAATATCCTATCTAGGTTGAGCATAACTTTCCTTCCAAGGAGTAAGCATCTTTTGATTTCATTGCTGCAATCACCATCTGCAGTGATTTTAGAACCCAGAAAAATAAAGTCTGACACTGTTTCCACTNATGGACTGGTTGGATCTCCTTGCAGTCCAAGGGACTCTCAAGAGTCTTCTCCAACATCACAGTTCAAAAGCATCAATTCTTCAGCACTCAGCTTTCTTCACAGTCCAACTCTCATATCCATACATGACCACTGGAAAAACCATAGTCTTGACTAGACGGACCTTTGTTGGTAAAGTAATGTTTCTAATTTAATATGCTATCTAGGTTGATCACAACTTTCCTTCCGAGGAGTAGGCATCTTTTAATTTCATGGCTGCAATTACTATCTGTAGTGATTTTGGAGCCCCCCAAAAAGAAGTCTGCCACTGTTTCCCCATCTGTTTGCCATAAAGTGATGGGACCAGATGCCATGATCTTCGTTTTCTGAATGTTGAGCTTTAAGCCAACTTTTTCACTCTCCTCTTTCACTTTCATCAAGAGGCTTTTTAGTTCCTCTTCACTTTCTGCCATAAGGGTGGTGTCATCTGCATATCTGAGGTTATTGATATTTCTCCTGGCAATCTTGATTCCAGCTTGTGNTCTCCTCTTTCACTTTCATTAAGAGGCTTTTTAGTTCCTCTTCACTTTCTGCCATAATGGTGATGTCATCTGCATATCTAAGGTTATTGATATTTCTCCCAGCAATCTTGATTCTAGCTTGTGTTTCTTCCAGTCCACCTTTCCTCATGATGTACTCTGCATAGAAGTTAAGTAAGCAGGGTGACAGTTTACAGCCTTGACGTAATCCTTTTCCTATTTGGAACCAGTGTGTTATTCCATGTCCAGTTCTAACTGTTGCTTCCTGACCTGCATACAGATTTGTCAAGAGGCAGGTCTGGTGGTCTGGTATTCCCATCTCTCTCAGAATTTTCTACAGTTTATCGTGATCCACACAGTCAAAGGCTTTGGTGTAGGGAGCCAGCATGAGGAATCCCATCCATGACAAGGTCATGCAGCAGAAACCCGATGGTCAAGGGCGATTCAGGGGTGTAGGGAGCCAGCATGAGGAATGCCGCCCATGACAAAGTCATGCGGCAGAGACCTGATGGTCAAGGGTGATTCAGGTCTCAGGGTTTCCCCCTGGTATTTCCTGAGCGTGTACCCCCAAAAATAAGAATCTGCCTGCTTTTCCACTCTTCTGACACTCTCTGGAATAAGTTAATTCAGGGCTTTAGTCTTCTGCATTTGAAAGAAGAGTTTCAGCTCAACCTCTTCTGTTTCCGTTTCCCCTGAACCTTTTATAGCTTGTGAATTGCTTACAGCCCCCAATCGAGAAAAGNTGTACCCCCAAAAATAAGAATCTGCCTGCTTTTCCACTCTTCTGACACTCTCTGGAATAAGTTAATTCAGGGCTTTAGTCTTCTGCATTTGAAAGAAGAGTTTCAGCTCAACCTCTTCTGTTTCCGTTTCCCCTGAACCTTTTATAGCTTGTGAATTGCTTACAGCCCCCAATCGAGAAAAGCACAAAGCTTAAAGCATCTTAAAGATACAGAGCCTTTTCTAAAGAGCTAAAAATCATATTGGTGACAGAATTTCACTGTTGACTCAATGATTGCTGCCAGATCTCCTAATTATTTATCTTTTAGGCACCTGGGAGGATGTCAATCAATGTAAACAGGATATGGGAAAAGGTATATAGTAGTTTTGATGTTAGCAACTCTAGACTTTTGAGTTAATTACTTTCCTCTTTGTTATATATCACTACACTCCTCTTGTGTCCTTGCTATGTAAGAATATAATTTTATTTAGTGTTTTCTGAGAGTGGCACCAAACTTTGGGAAGAACGACACTTTAAACACAAATAAGTCTTCTGGTTAACAAACCCTTATCAGAAAATAGCCGTAAAATATTAATTGGCCTTTTGGCCAGAAGATGATGTAAATCACCTAAGACCTGTATATACAACTAGGTATGCAGAGAAAAAAAGCCTGGTTTTGATAAGAGTCTGGGCTGCTAACGCTGAATAATTTTGTATTACCATTTGATCTCTATGTACAATCAAAAATGTATAAAAGGCCTTCTGAACAATAGAGAGGGCTAGTTGCTGGACTGGTTTCCCCCATGTCTCCTCTTTACTCTAACTTCTGGCTGAATTCCCATCTGAAGTGTGGAGGCTTACCATGTCTACTTATTTCTCCTGGCTTCTAAGATCCATAAGAGAGAGAGCCCAAGGCTGGGCATTCTTCGATATTCAAACGGGTGCTGGTGGCCCAACGTAGATGGTTCCTTGTCTGGAACTTTATTGGCTTTCCCCGTAAACCAAGTTATTCAGCCTCTTTTCTCCACTAAATTTTCCTACTATACTATTATTTCCTAATCTTATATTTCTAAATAAATAAGTTTTTTCCTCACCTATCCATCTCCCTTCGAATCACCCTGGATCCACTGGGGCTGGACCCCGGCACTTTGGCATAGTCAATAAGGAAGAAATAGATGTTTTTCTGGAACTCTCTTGCTTTTTTCATGATCCAGCAAATGTTTGCAATTTGATCTCTGGTTCCTCTGCCTTTTCTAAAACCAGCTTGAATATCAGGAAGTTCACGGTTTATGTATTGCTGAAGTCTGGCTTAGAGAATTTTGAGCATTACTTTACTAGCACTTGAGATGAGAGCAATTGTGTGGTAGTATGAGCATTCTTTGGCATTGCCTTTCTTTGGGATTGGAATGAAAACTGACNAGCTTGAATATCAGGAAGTTCACGGTTTATGTATTGCTGAAGTCTGGCTTAGAGAATTTTGAGCATTACTTTACTAGCATGTGAGATGAGAGCAATTGTGTGGTAGTATGAGCATTCTTTGGCATTGCCTTTCTTTGGGATTGGAATGAAAACTGACCGTTTCCAGTCTTGCGGCCACTGCTGAGTTTTCCAATTTTGCCAGTATATTGAGTGCAGCACTTTCACAGCACCATTTTCAGGATTTGAAATAGCGCCACTGTAATTCCATCACCTCCACTAGCTTTGTTCGTAGTGATGCTTTCTAAGGCCCACTTGACTTCATGTTTCAGGATGTCTGGCTCTAGATGAGTGATCACGCCATCGTGATTATCTGGGTCATGAAGATCTTTTTTGTACAGTTCTTCTGTGTATTCTTGCCACCTATTCTTAATATCTTCTGCTTCTGTTAGATCCATACCATTTCTGTCCTTTATCAAGCCCTTCAATGCATGAAATATTCCCTTGGTATCTCTAATTTTCTTGAAG